>JABJVR010003314.1:0-16083 GCA_025773905.1 Chitala chitala | reverse complement strand
TGGTTTAACTGTACAGATAAGTTATTAGGTCATAGATTCTTTAAACTGTACAATAATCATCTCACTACCATCACCACCACGAGAACTACTAACGCTGTTACTACTACTACTACTAAAAACGACAAGTGCATGTATCTAAAAATATTTTACGTCACTCCACAGAGCATACAAATGTAGGACAAAAACTACTAGCAGGTTTTGCGCAGACATAATTTCGCTCCTCGCTCTGTCCAACTGACATCAAATACGGATGGATATATATACATATATGCACAGTGATACACTGTTTATGACTAATTTCTGTGTACTGTGATTATTCATTTTTTATTTCTGCATTGAAGAGAGCAATTTTAATGATGACATTTTGATTAAGTATGTAGCTCACAACCTGTTGGACTGCCTGCGTACTTGAACTGGTAACCTTTTGGTCACAGGTCCCCATAGTTACTATAGTAACATGATAATTGCTTGGTAATTATATGCAAAGGTGTATCTTTGTGCAGCAGTGACCTATAACGACACCTTTACATACAGAGAGTAGTAATGGTGTTGTTCTCAGTAAGCCATGCTCCGTCATGCTCCATCATGTTTTCTCTAGTTGAGCAGGCAAGTTTTTAAAATTAAATGATGTCTTTGTGACACACACGTCATTACTGTCCCCGTCCTGGTGTTACTACACTTTCACGGTGTGACTTGCAGTAAAGGTTGACGGGTCAGCATTATACAGGCTGTACTGTATGTTTGGGTCAACATGCCTTCCTTTAAAAACTCATTAATCATCTCAGAAAGTTTAGGTTGTGATCAAGATAAAAACATGTATAATATTCTGCATGATTTTGTTGTCAACTCTTTTGTTTTATCTTTGGTGACATAATATGGATGAATACTCAAGACATACAATTATTATGCCTATTATGAGATACAGTATATGAAGATCTGATTGATGCTGGTTATCTTTAATGTTTAGTACTTTGATTAAAATTGTTTTCAATGTGTTCAGTGTGTTTCAAGTATATTGACAAAGATCTTTAATTACTCCCTTGAAATATTCTGCTTTAAGCATTTCAAATATCTTTCTAAGGTGTGTGTTACATAAACGTTAAGGAAATTTTGAACAATGTTATATTCAATACTGCCTAGAACAGAAAATACTAGTACAGTAAGTATTGTACCTTTTTCATGTGGGAAAAAAAAGATATTGACAATAGTTGTTAAAATACCAGTAAAGGCCTTTTGTACCCAGTAGAAAACTGCTGAGTGTTTGAACTACAGCAGTGAAAATGTTAAAAATATATCCCTCAGCACTGTAAATGGTAAAACTATATAACTTGACAGCTGTAAAGTGGAGTTTAAGTTTTTTTTTTTTTTTTTTTGCTAACTTTCCCAAAACAATTGCAAGTTATAAAATGATTATTTATTTATGGGGGCCAGAGTTTGTAGTAAGAGGAGATGATCATGCCAAGAGGTATGAATGAAGTAGAACTGAGACTAGCTTTGAAAATGGAAATATTCTTCATGAGATGCTGGTTCGTGGCTCCTGTCACACGAGTTTTTATTTGCTGATTTCACCTGGTGATAAAAGCCGCCGATGAGAGCATGCAGGATGAAGGTAGTTGAGTTTGAGTATCTTTTTTGAAACTCCTGACATCAGTGATTACTCATCCACTGCCTCTGAGCAGCAAACATGTCACAGAACATTCAGGAGTAACTCGAGGTGTCGGGAGCTCTGACGTATGGTGGCCCTGAAAAGCAAAACAAGTTTAATTCAAAAAGAAAACAGAAATGTTGATCTTACTAAATTTAGTGCCTTTGGTTTTAAAATCATGTAGTTTAGTCCATCCAGAACCTCGTTCTGAGTTTAACATCAGGCAGCCTTTCCAGCCTGGGGGGGCTGGTTCGTGATCTTCAGGACAGGTGAGAAGGACGTTCTTTTATTCTCCTGCTGGCCATCAAAGGTGTGACGAAATGCATTTGTGTGAGCGGACAGAGAGCTCCTGGGCATTGGTAGGCATCCTGTGCCTTGCCATCTTTCGGCCTTAGCCCAGGCAAAGTCCGCTGCTAATCAACCCCGAAAGCAAGCGTACTGCAATCACGCTAGGGAAAGAGAGCTTAGAAATAGGCAGTACAAGATGTCTTGCCACGTTTAATTGCTGTCCAAGCTCCGGGGCTCTGGAGACATGCAGTGGGCTCCTGTACATGTCTTCTCTGAGAGAGTAGAAGTGACAGAAGGATGGGACAAGCTCACAGGACTAGGCTTTGAGAAGCTTGCTGGTATTCCTTTCAATTTCCACCTAGTAGCTAACAGTTTACTTATTCCTCACAGTAATAGTATAATTGAGTGGCGACACAAAGCCTCAGTGCCGCCATATCCCTGGAGTTGGGACTAATCACTTTAAAGGCTTTTCCTGAAGAATCTGGCACCGTATCCTTCTGGGGCCTCTCACAGGCCTCAACATTTCAGTGACTGGAATAAAATGCTGTTTTTCCTATAAAAAAAATTCAGTTGTAACTCCCATTTTGAAAGGGCCAGAGCAATCATGGGATATTGTGTAATACTGTGCAATCCTGACTACAATGTGCGATGCATTAGTGTATAGCTTAGCACGTAAATGCTTTGCATTGAATCTTATGGCTTTGCATTTAGAAACATTCTCCATTCTTCATTTTAATTCGTAATGCAGTTAGTATTCTTTTTCCCATTTACTATACTCTAAGGTACATGTTTAAAAAGGAAATGGAGAATCCCATTACAGAGAACTAAAATAGACCTCAACTCAATAGTAAGGCATACCCCCTAAGGTCAGATGTCTTCGCAAAATCAAGGCTGAAGTTGGAAAGCCCCTGACTGGGCTCTGCTTCAGCATATTCATCCTATCAGCACGCATTTTGTCGTTTGCTGGTGGAAACAACCTTTGTGCCACCTTGGAGCATCTCCATGTGCTCCTTTGCAATTACCTCCCATCAAAGGAAAATAGCTTACAACATGCAATGGGTTCATAAAAGGCATGTGTACAACCAGACAGATGTGGGTTTGTGTCAGATGTGCAGAAATGTGGTCCCTGGCAAAGGGCTTATCATCCTTTCCTATCGGCAGGACAGAGAGTGTAAATAATCAGAAACGTTGGCTTGACTGCCTGTTATTTTGATATGTGCTATATAGTACTGATACTGTAGGGCACATACTGTATCCTGAGACGGTAGGCAGTGATGTCCCCTCACCCCTCTAGAATTGACTGATTTTTTCTTTTCCCTGTTGGGCTCATGTGTTTCTGCATATATATTTTTTCATTCATATTTTTATGTTTCTGGTATGGCTTCTCTTTGAGGTTTTGTTTCACAGTTCAAGAAAGGGGTTCATATGAATTGGCTGTCTTATGTGTTTGTGTAAGTGTGTGTGCGTTACTGCATATGTATACGTGCGTGTGTGTGTGTTTGTGTATTGGTACTGCACTGGACCAGCTTCCCACCCAGTGTGTACACTGCCTTGAACCTTGTGTTTACAGATAGACTTGAGGCACTCTGTAAGAGACTGGACTGAGTAAAAGGTCCTGGGAAAAACTGAAGGTACAACAAAATATAGTGACATTTGTAGTTAAGGAGCAGTTTCTGTCTTTGCATTAAGGGCTGAAAATCATATGAATAGAAACAGTTTAAATATTAGAACATTCCAAACAGAGCAAAATATGACCAGTCGAAGGTTTGGACACACTTTCTCAGAGTGGTTTTCTTTACTTACACAGTTTTCTAAATTTTAGAATAACAGTGAAGATACAGCTATAAAATATCTTAAATGTGATTATTGATCGGGCACCAGAGATGTTAAAAAAACCTTATATACATATATATATAGTTTCTTCAGTATAGCTTTACAAACTCCTGGTGTTCTCTTAACAAGGTTTATTAATAGGTGCGTCCATATTTTTTCCTGGTACTGTATTCTAGGGGTTCTTTTTACTACGTTTGTGGTGTGCCCTTTTCAACAGAATGACATTCTATGCGTGAAGACATGGATGGTGGGCGTTTTGCTTTGCAAGGTCAAAAGGCTCAACACAGTTGCATACATGCTACAGTTATGGCAGAGAATCTAACTGGATATTGTTGATGGCATTTTTACTGATATGCAGTAAGGTTTTAGTTTCCGTAACATCACAGTGTAAAATCTGCACTGTGTGACTCTTGGATCATCCCAAATTAGCCATGTAGTGTCCATGAAAATATGAATGTTACTTTTCCAGAATTGGCTGGACTGTATTAAATCTCATTTATTTCAAGTTTCTTATTCTGTATTTTTTCTAGAATTTATAAAAAAAAACATCAAATTTATAGAGTTTCTTTGAGACATTTAGAAGCAGCCCTCACTTTCTCATGGGTATGGTCCTTTCAGTTGTATAATAAATAATTATTTATTCTTCTTTAAAACCTATTTAAACCTGCAATGGCCTTTACAGGCTGTGAAACAAAAATTAATTGTATAGTAATATTAAGAACATACTTAATTTAGCATCTTGTAGAATTACAGATGTTTGGTGACAATGGTACATAATACTCTTGAACTGTTTGAATGTCATCCCCCATACATATACCTGACTTTCTCCTAGCCTCAGTTTTTTAGTGTATGTGCTTGCACTTGTCTGTTGTGACATGTAAGTTAATTTTGATAGTACCAGTAAATAAACAATCATTTGATCTCATTAAAAAAATGCCTCATGAAATCTTAATGTCTGCTGCCTGCAGTTGTAGCCTTCCTCTAAACAAACACACCTCTGGCACCCATGTGGGTCTCTAAATAACCACCGCCTTCAACTCATCACAAAGTGTCAAACAGCTGAGGTGTTCAATTAAATTTCGAAATGAGTTTTCTTACGTTATGATTAGTTTCCTTTCATTATGATAGTTCCCAGTACAATTTCAATCAAAGAGAAATGTTACATTGCTGCCGTAATTAATTTGAATAAGAACAACCTTTGACAAAGCGGCTCCCAGACTAGCATAAAAATGATGTGTGTATGTATTGTGACTTTCCAGCAATTCACGTAGCAGCACCATCTCATGATGATGTAACTCCTTTATTAAACCACTACCTTCCAAAATATGTATTTATTTCTTCATTGGAAAACATATTCAGCTTGCTTGTTTCAGTCAGTTGAAACAATTATTTCAACTGTACTGAAATTTATTGACAGAACTCCATGCTAAAGTTGCCACGTCAATGATAAATGTTATATATGGATAACTAGCTGGCTGGTAAGTACAGCTAACTGACTGTGGCTGCCTCTTATTGGAAAGGTGCCATTTGTAATACCTGCCTGAGTTCTGTTAACTGAATGGCATATTTTTAAGTGGGTTATTGAAAACAACAAAAATTCATTTTAATTTATGTGATTGACTAACATTATTTTTTTATATGAATATCAAATTATTCTTAATGTTTGGAAACTCTACTTCCCAACAAACACACACACACACACACAGTTTTTAAAGAATTTTTAAAAGTTGGGGTCTGTGTTCATGTCATTTGCCTATTAGATTAATTCTACAAAGAATTTACATAGTTGAATACAATCAATATTATATGAAATGTAATAAGGCTCTTTACAATATCTCCATTTCATATAGATGTAAAAACAGAGAGTATTCATAACCTTATTTAAAGGTCAGTTAAATTAGAAACATATTTCTTACATTCCAATTTTAATGAACAATGGTAGATGCATTTCATTTTTTCAAAAGTAATTCGCTGTTGATTTTAAATATTAAAACTTTATTTAATTGCTAGCAAAGTTGAAGGTTAGGTTCATTATTGGAGCTAGGTTGATTTAGTCTTTGAGTTCCTTGAAATAGTTCTACTATGGGTCATTGTAACTATAGAGCTGTAATGTGTAGAAACTGATTTATGAGACAATAATAATGTTCGGCTAAAGAGTCTGTGCTGCTTTAACCTTCTGCTGGGGAAAAAGCTTTTGTTCTTGTCACGTAGTTTTTAAAATGACTAGCTAAATTACAAAAAGCGTGTGTTAAAGACATAAATTTGAATCTTGTGTGAACTTTTTCCTATTATTTTCTCATAAAAGATTCTGCAGTAATGAAGATACTCTTCAATGATGAAATGTTGCCTTGTCCCGAAAGTTATGAACTGTTTTACCAAGGCTTTGCCACTGTTTTTAATTGTTTCGGTAAGTTTAAGCAGAGTGCATGTTGCTAATAATTACTAAAGGAGAAGAAATGATAAATTTAGAATTTGCAGCAGAGTGGAGAACTGAGTTGAGTAATAAAGTGTTAAATTAGTCACCCCTTATTACTAGATGGTCATCAACAAAGACACCAACCCAAGTGCTGCAAAACTCACAAGTGTACTATTTTCAAGAATATTAAGATTAATTAAAACAGCTGGTTTGAAATCCACCTACAGTGAAAACATTGAGTGCATTGACAATTTTTTTTTTCCTCTGAAAGGGTGCTGTATTATCCCTAAAATTGTTCATCTACAACATTATTATGTGTAAATTGTAGAGAATTTTCATAGTATTTGAATTTCTGCTATGGCTTGGCGCTCTGGTCAGGATGTGCTGTGCTTTGTTCTGTGTACTGCACCTGTAGGTCTTTAGGGCACCTGAGAACCTCTAAGTATTTGGATTAATATTTGCCTTAGTTTGAATATTTTTTAATTTTAAAGGACACACTGTGAGTATGATAACCCTACATTTTTTTTGCAAATCTTGGAAGTGATTACACTTTAAATATGATGTAATATTTGTGACTGATACGAGTATGACTATATAAGTATCCTTTAACTTCAAATTTACTACATTTATGTTCCAGTGGTCTGTCTGACAAACATTATATTTTATTTCAGCACATTTTAAGTGCTTGTGGTGGTGATATTTTGCCACATTTAGCAGAGACTTATGACAGCGTCTTCAATGCAAGCATGAAACTTTACATTTTTTCTTGCTATAGCTTTTAAACCATCCATCCATCCCCGAACAACTTACCCTGTACAAGGTCAGTGATGGCCTGGAGCCAATCCCATGCTGTCTAGGATGAAAGCAGGGCACACCCCGGACAGTGCTGCAACCTTTCACATCTTTTGAAATCATGTGAAATATAAAGACCTTTCTTTTTTTTGTAAACAAACTCGTGTCGTCTCTCTGTGCTCATATTTGGTAAGAGGATCTTGTTGTGTATTTACAGTGTTTAGACAGCAGAAGAGAGAGGCGGCAGGGGGAGATGGCTTCTGGGATGACATTCCACAACTGAATACACTTCAAAGAAAAAGAAATTTTTGCTTCACAGTGAGGTCTTGACATGCGTAGCTGAAACCTGCACTCCAAGAGCAAATAGTGAACCCCGTCTCCCGCCAAGTATCCTTAAATGAAGAGGCAGCATTGAGCTGTTGCATATTTATAATGTAGCATGTCAAAGTCAGTTTTGAGTAATCAGTTTAGTAATGTAAAAAAGGTCAACTAATTAGTCTTAAATTAATCTACTAAATGACTCTTAAATTAAGTTGATAACAATGTCATCAGTGAATGGAAATGAGATACTTAAGTGCGGAACTATCATTTGCAGCATTTCATGTTTTATTCAGGTCGATACATTTGAAATTTGAACCAACCTGGGGCTTGAAATAAATAAATAAAGTCATGCTAAAAGTGAAATAAGGTAAATGTTTCAGCAGTGAAAAGTGCTCCGTTTAATACGTGTATGTGGTGAACAGATTGTTAGCTAGCCACTGTGATTGAGCAACGCTGAATGCGTGTGACACCTCAAGGTTAGCGGTAAAGCCGTACCGGATGCTGCGCACTGTGACTACATATTCACCTGAGCGCACATAGGTAAGTAACAAGTCTGGATACGCTAAGCTTTTCGGTGCCTATAAACAAAGTCTTGAATGATGCATCTGGAAAGAGATATTGTATGTCTTAGAAATGTTATTTTAATATTTACATTTCAGATTTTATTTGTAAGATTTCAGCATCGCAGGCCTCAAGAGCAATTGACAAATGTCACATTTGCATTTCTTTAAACCGGGAATATATTCATGAGGCGCTGCAGTGAATTTTCCGCTCAGGACATTTTGTCCTTAAACCAGTGCATTCCAGAGCATTTACACCACAGAGGCATCGCCTCGAAACCTTTGGGAATTTCCAGTATTTTAGCCGCCAAATCAAGGAAGACTTCAAGATGTGTTTTCCACTAGATTACTATTTTCTAATGGTTTCTTCGAAAGTTTCATCAAGAGTGACATGTCGTTTTCATGCCCATTGAGATGAAGAGTATACTGAAGGAAATCAGTCAAAGTATCAGAATATCTCCTGTAGCAGGTATCCTCCTCCAACTAAAACCAGAATGTGTCAAGCTGTACAAAGTTACAATATCATTGCCATGGTACCAATTGCTATGATTGTTTTTTCATGTGTCGTTCATGCTGATTTTAGTTATGTTAGATCTTAATTAGGATTGGAATGCTGTTTGAATTAAAACAAAAAATCACATGAATCCAAAAGTATCCTCTGAAATATCCATCTGTCTTTTCGAGTGCCGTAAAACCAGACATGGAAGGAAAGCACCAGATAACGGGTTTGACAAATGTTCAACAATTGAACATATTTAAGATTAAAAGAAGCTTCAAAACATTTTGTTTTTTTTTTGTCCACTTGAAAACAACTTTGGTGTACTTCATTAAAAAAAGAACAGTGCAACATTTGTATTATGTATGCAGTCCATGAATGCAAAAGCTCAGTATAGGATGCTTAAAGATGAACGGAGTTAGAATGATGCTGCATAGGCAGGATGAACAGAATGTGCTGCAAGACATTAGGACACGGAGGGAAAATGAGTGACGTCAATGAAAAGCTACCACTGGAAGACGTTAGGGTTCTTTACAGGTAAACATCACCTTTCAAGGGTACAGTCCAAGTTATTTTTGGTGATTTTTTGGTATCTTTGGTATGTATATTTATGTAGTAGTTATACAATATTTAGTACAATTATCGTGCATTGATTAAATGATTAAATGGCGTTGACCAGTGGACAATTTCTGTGCTGTTTAGCACTAACAGAAGATGTATAACATTAATTTAATTTGTTTTTTAAAGGCGTGGACCACATCTTGCTTGAGGAATTGGTATTTCCGGGTTGCTGTGGTTGTGGTATTTTTGGCTGGGCGTCTGCATGTTGACAAGACAGAGGTAGCTTTCAGTCCGATTGTTACTCTGCAGGCCTGGGTGAAGACTAGAGACTGCTGTCAGCGGGTTTTATTGAAAATGGGACAGGCTCTGGCTGGCTTCCATCGACGTGTGGTCCGTCAGGTGTCTTCTGCACTGTCACCTGGGTAGGTGTGTAATGAAGGGAGGCAGTGGGTCAAGGTTCTGTCTCTAGTCACATCCTTCCCTCTGCTTGAGTTAATGAGGAAAGCCTCCAAAATTCACAAGCAGCACAGTAGGATTTTGGGGGGGAGGGGGGTCTTAACAATTTAATGTTGCTATCAGTGTTCAAGGACACAGCTTAGCCTTTTTGTCAGTTATGGATGTGAGGCTGCACGCTGTACATCTCTTCTGAGAGCCTTTATCACATGGAGTAACATAAACTATGAGGCCTGCCTTCTTCTGCTCAGCTTGGATACATAACCTGTGACAAAGACAACAGGGGAAAACTGTAACGGGAAAAACATTGGACAATAAACATCCATGTTTGCACCTGTCAGGAACCCAAGGGCTTGTGGGAAATGGCTGATTTTGCTTGCCTAGTTGGTCAATATTTAAAAGCGACACAAAGCATTATGAGCCTATAGCAAGAGTCTCATTCATTTATATTATAATCTCATTATATGTATAGTGTCGTATTTTTCAGATGGAAATCTGAAATCTGGAGAGGCTCACATAAATGAGAACACAATTCTGCTGCCATCCTGCCAAAATAGCCCTGATATCTTATGCAAGAATATATTAGGATCACTCTGCGCCCTTGATATGAAAAGTATGGCAGTAATTAATCAGTAAAATTTAATCAATATGGGAAATGACAAGGATCGTAGGTGTGCAAAATGAATCTCTGATACTGTTTCCATATTGCAATGTAAATTCTGGACCATGTTGGCCTTTGCTCAGAAGAAGAAAAAAAAAACTTTTAATGTGACCTAAGTTGATGATTAATTGGAGCCCCCTAACAAAAGCAATACAGAAGTAATGCACGAGACATAGAGATTAAAATAATAATCGTTCTTCTTGGCAGTTATTTTTGTACTGTATTTAATCACATAGCTTTATGTACTTGTGTTCTCATGCAGGTCTTGCTTGCATTTCTATCCATGTGTTCTGTCCTTGGTGTAGTGGAGTGTCTCTCACTGCCTGGGAAAGTGGTGTGTCTTTTACTGTAGAGACCCAGCAGTGCGTGATGTGGCTCTTGAAATGTCTACGGCCGTGACAAGCCAGGTCACCTCGTCCCCCCGCATAAGCATCTGCCTATGGGGCAGAGCATTGGCAGTTAAGTCTGCAGCTCCGTTAATGCCCAACCCCCCCACCCAGGGAGCCCACGTGTTTTGCACTCACAGCGTTCATCAAAGGACTGACGAATGAGTGGAAGGGTGTAGACTGATGCCACTTTCTCCACCTCTGAGAGCAGGCCATGGAGATGTGTCCTTGTGGGGGGCGGGGCTGCTGCTTCCCCACTTCCCAGACTCTGCCACCTCAGCCAGCCAAGCCGAAACATGCTTCTTCCCTGGGGTGGCACACCGGCCATGAATTATTCAGCCAAAGGTCCTTGTTGAGGATTAAATACCTATCAGCTTCCATAAGAGGAAGACAACAAGCTTTTGAGAATAGAGGAGGCAGGTGCTGAGGAGAGTACTGAGTTACCTTTGATGTGTGCTGCAGTTTTACTGCAGTAACTCTGGCCATAGGCCTGCTTTGCACCAGCAACATGCTAACATCACTCTCTGACTCTTAAAAGGAAAAATCTTAAAACCTTCTTTTGCATTTGTCGAACAATTACTTATTAGTTATCAGTCAAAATGCTCAGTGACACATTGTCTATGAAGATGATTTTTTTAAGTTTATATTGACTGTGTATCAGAGAATCTTTATTGCATTTTAAAGTGTTTTTTACATTGTTACAACAGTCAGTAGCAGTGAGAATAAAGGAAGCTGCAAAGGATGGCAGTTGAGGCAATGAAAAAGTTTGTTTGTTCTAATACTATGTGAGTCAGAAAAGTGCATTTCCTATTGTATTCATTGATCCAAAGGAAATGTGAATCACTCTAACTGCCGTTAAAAAACTTCATGCTTCAGGCAATATATGTGGAAATTTATTGGTGAACAACAGAAAAAAAGCAAGCAGTTTATTCAGCTTTACCTTTCTTGTGTCAGTAACGCAGGAGGAACATATTGTGCTCAGTAAGGACCCAGCAGATATCCCTGTCTTATTCATTATGGTTGTTTACAGTGGCTTGGATACATGATCTGTGTTGGAACAACAGTCCAGTATCCAACTGGGTCTGTGTTTGCCTGTCTTCAGACACAGTCCGCGCTGAATACCACGTAAGCCCTGTTTTCGTCCGAGTATTATCTCAGTTACTGCTTATTTTTGAGTAAATGTGATCCTTTGTGTACAAACAGGGCAGCTATATGAAAGTTATTTTACAGGTGCAGCCATTGTTATTTTATAAATATAGACCATTGTACAGAAAGATATGAGCACTGTTGCATAGAGCTTGGCCATCTGGACCTTGACCCCACAAACAGAACAGTAAGGAGGGGGTGAGGGAAGGTGGGGGGGGTGATGTCTGCAGTGAGGCCTGTATATGCAGAGCTGCCTGCCACACAGACAGGGGTTTAATCAGAGGCCAGCAGCCTGTCGAGCACAGCTGGTGACAGGGAGGGGTGCACCTGCTATCTGCAGCTCAGTAACTGCTGGGTACAGCATGCCACCTGCACACGCGCACACACACACACACACACACACACACACACACACTTGCATCAGAACACATAGACATACACACGCATGGACATGCACACACACACACACACACACACACACACACACACACCCATACAAACACACTTGCATCAGAACACATAAACACACACACACACACACACACACACACGCACACACACACACACACACACACACTTGCATCAGCACACACAGACAAACATGCACAGACACACACGGACGTGTGGACATGCACACACACGCAAATACACACATGCACAGACAGACACATAAGCACACACACACACGCACACACAAAATGCCTTTAGCCCCTGTTTCGTGCTCACTGGCTGACAGGCTGTCTGCTTCTGTCTGCATGACTGAGCAGCTCTGGACACATGAAGTAATATTTACTTCAGCTCCCATCGGACTCAGTGCCTCTGCATCCTTTTTTGATTAGACTCTGTCTGTAAACACTTTTATCGTCTTGGTTGTGTTTGTTTCGGCACTGCTGGACTGTGGATGCAGTCGTGTGAGATTTAACACTCTTATGTAAAGCAGCCCATGTTTTCCTTGACTCATTCTGATGTAAATGCAAATTGACAGTTGTTTTATGTAATATTCCTCCAGAAAGAAAATTACAGCTGCTCTATGTATAAAGCATCGAGTTTCTATTCTTTGCCCGATGCCGACAAAACATGCACTGCACACTGTGTTCCTCTTCTCATGCTGTCTTTGGAGTGATTTAGCAACTTCAGGCATGCAGTAACAGAACTTTAAGGGAAAAAAATACTCTATTTAAAATTTTCGTAAAAATTAACGTAATATTTCTTCTTTATTAATTTCTTTATCAGCTGTGCTGGGTCATCATTTATATTATACATTATACATGTGTAGTATACATTAATATATGACTGTGTACCTTTTTTTAGCCTAAGAATCTTCCAGATTTTTTTTCATATGATTTAGAGAAATTGTACATTTTGTGCCATTTTATTTTAAAAAGATTTTTTTTTTTGTGCTGCCCTGTATTGTTTCTTGATTTCTTCAATTTTCCATATTAGTTATAACAATAATTTTAGCAATCATCAAAGCTTGTTCAATGACCACAGAATGATTGGCTTCAAGCTGAGCTCTCATGGTTATGCTGTTAGGCTCTTTTTCGTCAAGACCCGGGATTTTGGCCCTGTGACCTACTCTTGTTTTTAGCACCCAAAGGAAAAACAACGACCAACAAAGAAAACAGCTCGAGCAGACCAAAATGAAATAAAGTGTGTTGAAGAGGCAGGCTATGATTAAAGGCCTTGTGGCTTTTCTTATCCAGTTATTCAGTTGAGCTTTGATTTTGCTGTCTGATGATTTTAAAAACCAAGGTCAAGGCTGAGAGGACTGCTCACATAACCACTCCTGTACAGCAGGTGTTAGATATGAAATACCCAAAATAAGTTTGTGTTAACCACAGGTACGCTAATTTTATGGTCATAAATATGACACTATTTGTGTATGTAAATACAACAAATGGTCCCTGTCTCATGTGTAATTGTTCATTGTGAACAATATATTTCAATTTCTGTGTGATGTTATGCAGGTATGGTTTTATTCAGCTGTTTTTTTTCACGTTAAACCTATTCTTGTATAAATAACAATTGCCTGGTAATCACAGCTGAAATGCATCATCTTATGGTGAATTAATTTCCCATTATTAGTCACTTGGATCATTGTCTTGGCCATGGTACAAAAGCTCAACTCTCCTGGCTGTTTTTTTTTAAAGCAGATAGCTAAATTTGAACTGGAGCACTGGGGTTTGCGTAATACAATGGGGCTTTGTTAATCTGCAGCTCTTGGAAACGAATAACGGTGATAGTGCTAATATTTTTTCATTAACAAGAACATTTAAAGTGTAACGGTTCAGACTGAGTATTGGTGCAGCTTTATTCCTGCAGAAAGGAACACTGTAACACCAAACCTGTTTCCATGGAATTTTTCATACCCACTATAGGTATAAAAATACACAAATTTAGTGAGAAATGCCATAATAAATTCTTCTGGGGTTTTGGAGTATAGTAATTGGTATTAAGGTTACTAAAACCCCTCAGTGTTTGCCTTGTGTACCAGTTCTCTGAATACATCCATACTATAGTAGATCTCAGAGGCTCCAGAGGCCGCGTGTCTGTAAACGCATTCATTTGCAATCCGGCCCTAACTCCATAATCTCCCTTGTGTTAGACAACTGCTTGAAAGCGATCGATAGACCGTGCCTGGGTTGTGTCTCCAGCAGTGTGCACTGGCAGCCCCACTACTCAGACCCACTCTTAATTCATCAGGGACCCTGCAGTAGTCATCTGTCCAACATCTGCAGGCCTAATCAATCAAACCCACAAAGCTAAGGTCAATACAGATGTGTGCATTGTAACATGCTTAGATATGGGCTTGGATCTTGATGCAAATCTAGTGCAAATAAGAAACATCAAGTGAAAAGCCTGGGTATGCATTTAAAAAGTATGCGTTGCCATGGTAAATGTTGCACTGATGCTCAGCAGTGGCTTTGCGTTAAGATACAAAGATAATTCAAGGTCGTAAGGTCAGGCTCACATGCAGCGCACCTTGTGGCCGTTCTTCTGTAGGACCCGTATGTCAGTTGTACTTGGGACCTTAGACGTGATAAAGACAGGTGTGGTTGATGCTGTGAAGACCTCTGCATGAGCAGGCGCCCCCGTGCTCAGTGAGTCTTCATCGGTGTGTCCACAGGACCTCAGTGGCGGCAGCCCCCCGCAGCGGAACTGGAAGGGGATCGCCATCGCCCTGCTTGTCATCCTGGTGGTCTGCTCCCTCATCACCATGTCTGTTATCCTCCTCACTCCAGGTACGGGCCCGCTTGGGGATTATAAAATATGGGGCTTAGTGAAATAACACTCTTTTTTATGTATAAATTTTTTTCTAATCACATGTCTGGGGTTGGTGGCAACGCGCAAGGTGGCCAGGTCAGGGTGGTCCCCAGTTTACGCTGTGCAGGGACTGAATACATCAAAATCTAATTTCGGAGGGTTTCCTGAAAATCTTTAATAAGATATCACAGCATTAGAAACCCCACAGTGTCCACTACTGAGTTAGTGAGAATTCAGGTAAGAGTAACTGCTATAGTGTTTTCTTTTGTTTTAGTGTGCTTTACCCTCGAACCATCAAACTTCTGCCTTCAGTGTTGCAGACTTGTTCTGGGTGCAGTGAACTAATTAGCACATTCTCTGCTTCAGAATTTTTTCCCTACGTAATGAAAAGCTGTTTTATTTCTGTAACATTTCAAGCCTTTACACTACCCTCCTCTCTGAAAAGAAAAAGAAAATATTCTTATTTTAACTTTTGGATTTGCATTTCAGTAAATGACACAGTAATGAAAAATTTTCAGTTAAAGAATTTTTAAGATGTCACTGCAATGCTACAGATTGGCTGTCAGTGTATGATGTCATCTGTATATCTCTACAAGTATGCATGTGTGATAGCATTATGCCTACATAGCAAACATACTTTTAATTGTATATTACCAGAGTAAAGCCGTGCAAAGTTTCCACCCTGAAGTACAAAAGGCCATCGACAGGTTATCCCATACCAGATAGGATGCAAAAAAATTCCTGAGGGAACCTACCCAAAGGATTAATAAAGTTCTACCTTACCTTATTATATACAATTTCCTTTCCCAGACCACAGCATCATGTACGTGTATGTCTAAGAGTGTGTGTGTGTGTGTGTGTGTGTGTGTGTGTGTGTGTGTGTGAGAGAGAGAGAGAGAGAGAAAATTGTTTCAATAAGAGGACTTAATAGTACCCACACTTACTGTGAAGTATTTTTCACCCTGGCTACAGGTGCCAATCCAGCCCCAGATCTACCTTTAGTAGGCATGGGTATTTATAAAACATGCTTCAAATGCAGCCTGAGTGTCACTTGAAACACCGGGTGTGCTGTTAAAATAGCCCCTTCAGTACAGTGGTTAAGTGTTTGACAAGGCTCTGTCTCTCTGGGACAAGTGAAAAGCAGGCCTACTCTTCAATGTGTGTGCGAGTGTGTATTCGTGTAGAAATAGAATAGAATAGAATAGAATTCAACTTTATTGTCATTACACATGTATAGATACAGGGTAACGAAATACAGTTT
>JABJVR010003313.1:0-16085 GCA_025773905.1 Chitala chitala | reverse complement strand
ATCACAGAGCATGATTAGAGGCTAATTCCTCAGTTGTTTAAATAAAATCAGAAATTGAATTATTGTCAGTGATTTTTTCATGTATCTACAGACATTACTCTTTTATAACCATAGCATTTACAGTACACGATGTTACTGAATAGTATCCAATATGGACACAAGTGAAACTGAAAACTGTAAAAGGAGGAGACTAAAGAGCATGTAAGTTTTAGGATAAATGCAATGTACTGCACACACACGCAACACTAGACACCAAAGCTGCCGTAACTACAGCAAATAAATGCACATTAAACATAAATGTTCCAGCTCGGTGTTATGCATCTGGTTACGTTTCAGTGTAAACACGTAACAAAAAAAATGCTTAATACAGTTTTAAACATTGTTTAAAAATTGGGCTAAGCAGGCTAAATGTTTCAAATGAAATTTTTTTTCTGTCGATGCCTTTGTGTGTTGCTCAGAAATTAATGTTTCTACTAAATGGGGGGAGGGGGGCTGATTTTCCACAGAGAGACCCTAAAATAACTTCAATGACTACACCTTAGAAAACAGGTTTTCCCGTGAATATTTAACACCACTTAGGGAATAATAAAAACGCAAAAGGATGCAGCCATTCTCATAATGGAAGTCTTGGCAGTGTTTTGGGGAAATTCACAAAAAGTTTGCAATAAAGCTCAGATAGATGTTTTTATCCATTAATTTTCAAGGGGTATCAGCACTTTGCAAAGCAAATTTAAAGCACTTGAAGTCCACCCTTTCTAGCCTTTCCCAGTGTTTCTCCCCATAGGAAATTATGTAATTCAAAATGCATACAACAAGGCTGCCAGTTATTACCATAATTTTAACAGGTAAAATTTGCAGTTGTAGTCAAAACGCAAATAAAGAATAAAATATTCAGTATTCTACTTCGTAAGTGTTAGCAGAAATAGACAATCATGCGCATGCATGAGTCCATATTTCCTAAATTTGACGAGAACATTTGGAAGAACATTTACGTCTGAAAACCGATATTAATTCAGCACTCCCTGGAGTGCAGGGGCCTGCAGAGGTGTTCGGGGGGCAGCGGGGGGGCAGGGGGGGTTGACAGAAGAGAAGCAGACTTGAGATATAGAGGCTTCATACACACCAGAATCTCCTGTGCCTCAGCACCTTTTTATTTTTTTAATTCGGAAAGTTCTGCTGTTACAATAAATAGCAATTCTCCTGTTGCTGACCTGCAGAGATCCAAAAACTCCCCTTTATTGAAGACTGCAATGCCAACACCCTTCTTTATAACATAACCCATAGCCCAGCAGGCAACCCCCATCATGACATGCAGCACATTAGATTCTCCGGTGACCTCCTCTGGGTAAAAGCTAGGAATTGAAAAGCAGAGGCTCAATATCTGGTCTATAATGTTTGGCACAGAGCAATACATCACTGATCTTTCTGGAGCTAATAAGGCCACATTGTACTGCTGACACAAAACAGCATATCGGTGGTGTGTGCGAACAGAGCAGTGAGGGTGTTGCGATAATGTACTAATTGCCCATCCAAATGTTTCCACAGTAATATGTGGCTAAATGACCACTGGGGAGCACGGATACATCCCACAATATGGATCCTCCCCACTGACAATTTTATATTTAACAAATACTGTCCAAGCAATACATCTAACTTGACGAAGCTGAAAGCTTTAAATGTACAGCCAATTGAAAATAATTATGTCCTGTCACTCACTCATGCCTAGAAAGTCAAAACACATGCATAAATGGACTCCAGTGATTCTTTGTGTTCTTTTCTTTCTTTTTTACTTCACAAAAACAAAACCAAAATGGGGACCCTTAGCAGAATTATGGGAGTAAATCTTTGATGGGATAATTCCCTGGCGACGCCTCTCTGACGCACAGTTCTGTGTAATTTTTTTATTTTTTAGTCTTGAGAACAATTCTCATGAGATCAGCTATAGAAGGTGGAATCCTCAAGCCTGCTTTAAACTTTTAATGATTTTTCTCACGCTGTGAGGCGCACAAATCCATCAAACACACTGGTCTTGTTTGCGGCCAGCTCCCTCGGGTCTGCAGAAAATCTATACGGTGAAAGGAACTGGTGAAATACTGTTAGTCCATTCATTGTATTAAGTGTTTTCCACAATACGTTTGTTTTACAGCATGTAATAAATGTAACATACTTTTAATGAAGACGTATCAGAAATAAAAAAAAAAATTCTATATTAATGAATAAATCATGAGGTAATATAGCTTTTTGTATTATAATTTAGTGCAATTCCCCCACCCTCACTTCTTGGCATGCTGTAGATTATATGTTATTTTCTTTTGTCTGTGATAAATTCAGTGACAGATTTTGCCATACGTAACATGTGTGTTTTTGAGTATTAGCCTTCAATTTCAAGCCATCGTGATTTTAGACTCCCACAAAGCAAATTATATAAACATTGCCAAAAGCAAATGTATTTTCTTTTAAAATACCAGACACTCTCATTACGTGTAAGCAAAAATCCTGACGGCTCTGTGGAGAATTTCTCCTGAATAAAACATTGAGCATTTATTGGTTGCTTGGGGACTGATTATATTGTGCTTTCAATAATAAAGATAAATCTTTCTCATGTGACAATTAGTGTTTGCTTCTGACTAATAGCTCTTTATAAATTACTTCCTGGAATACAATTACTCTGCAGTTCAACGTGCACATACTGTATATTCATTGTATACCTGGACTAAAGTTCACAATATATCCCAAACAAACAAATAATGAATTAAAAAATAATAATTAAATATGCAAGTTAAAAGTATTTTAAGATAGTACACATAACAAAAGTTGTAATTTTTTAAGATAAATATTTGCATTCTTTTAGGCACTGTTTCTGTTGCATATCCAACAAATATCTGCTTATGTAAAAAGTGGATCAGTTTTGAAGTCACCACTGAAAACAACTACATTGTAAAAATATATTATACATACTACATACAAAAAACTACATTGTAAAAATATATTATTTGCCACTACCAACTCACATGTCTGGTCCTGTTTTTCACTCCCAACCCAACTGTCTGGTCCTACTGCATAATTCTACACAGCAGGTTAACCTGTACATTAATTCCTGAGGGACAATTTCAATTAATACCTCAATAATATCTATACTGCAATATAAAACCACATCCATGCACATAAGTGCCATAAGTGGGAGACGAAGTGACCGAGCGCAAGTGAGAGCGTTACCTGCCAGTCCACCATAAAACCCTTGGCAGAATTTTTTTAAATTATCATTTTATGTTCAACTGAAAATCTACAATGACATCTAAGTGACAATTTTTAACAAGTGTCAATGCTGTTAAAAGGGACGACATGAAAGATGACCAAAACGTCATGACTGCATTGCTTAACATGAGGAACAAAGGTGACGTGTGAAAACGCAGTGTGTGACAGAGTATGACATTACATCAGCCTTCAGAAAATGCCGTCATCATAACCCGATGTTTAAAGTTGTGTGTGTCAGTTTTCACGTGCTTGTGCACAAATGACGGTCTTGGTTTGGAGTAAAGTATTTGGCTAAATGAGAGCTTCCTCAAACTTGAGCCAAGATAATGGACACAAAATTATGTTTTAAATCCTAACACACCTGCAGATTGGCAACAGCGCTAAACTAGCAGACAGAGAACAGTGAGAGGGTATGTGAAGTTTTACATGCTCAAGAAAATTTAGCTAGTAGCTTATATGCAGGAAAAGCGATTGAATATTAATAAATTTCAAACCAAAGCTCTCCGAGCAGAGAACAGAGGGGAGGTGTTAGTTTTGAAGTGTGAGAGGATGGGGCATAAAAAATCCAACTCATCAGTGGGAAATGGTACAAATCCATTAGGCTCATACTTCTGCCTTCCATTGTTAATGTATATAAATTTAAAGAGCATAAATCATTGTGAAGGACTGCTGGAGTGCATAAGCATAAACAGTTTCTTTCTGTTACAGTGATAAATTAGATAAAAGAAAAATTTAAAAAGGCAGGTTGCAGAAAAGCAGTATGCGTACTGTTTTCGCTTTTTATTTATTAGTGTTGTTAATTTGTCTAAAGTGGTATAGTGTCTCTGCAGTGGGTTGGCTCCCTGTCTAGGGTGTCTCCTGTCTTGTGCCCTCGGCTGCCTGAGATAGGGTCCAAGGTCACCCACAACACTACACAGAGTTAACGGTTGGATTCTTGGATGGATCCATGTATAATGTCATTAACATAAGAAATCTGTAAAACACGATAAGATGGTTGAGTATCTGATATGAGTATTAAAGGCCAATCTTTGCTGTATATAATATTATTTAACCACATGATAAATACCACAAGATAACGGTGTTTATCTTAAAGGTTAAAAGAAGATGAAGCTCAGAAAAAAGCCACATGGTGTTGTTTTGACATAACTCAGTACAGAGGATCTTAGTTACCATCTGTAGTATTTAAGGCAAAGGGATGAAGGTGGCATATCCCTGGCAGCAGGTGGATTTTCTTCCTCATGTTGGACTCTTATCACATTAAGATGATCCAGGAAGGCTGCAAAGTTGTGTGTGTTCAGTGGCCATGAAGCTACAAATCTGGTCCCTGATCTTTACAAATCAGCTTCACTTTGCTGGATTTACAGCAGCCTTTGTAGGAAATTCTGGTGAGCAGGTGTTTTACTGTAAGACATCACAGAGACGCTGAGAGACACGTTCAAAAAGCACAGATCTTTCATGGGAAGTGACTGGATTAAACTGAAGCAAAGATTGTTATTTACTCTGCAACACAATGTCACTCTCTCTGTATTTGTTTATTATTCAAAGTACTATTACTCTCTCTGTATGTATTATTCAGAGTACTATTACTCTTTCTGTATTTGTTTATTATTCAGAGTACTATTACTAATACTGTTATTTTTGTTTTCCACACCGCTGATGGTTTTCTATTCGTTATTGTCTTAAATCCTTCTTTTTTTGGAGAGTGGTGGCAGTTTTGTTTTCGTAAACTTTGAAAAATGTATATGCTTTACATGCTCACCAGAGATCCCTGTTACATCAATATCTAGCACTTTTTTGTAAAGGATTAATTATATATTTACTTGCAAAAAGTAAATAAAACTTTGTTATTTTTCATTTTGAAATATTTTACATGTTTTGTGCCCAGAAAGCTGGTCTGATCTTAAGAAACATGTACCATATGCCTCAGTACAGCCAAAACTAGAAAATATTGACCACACCCCCCATTTATGAAAAATACTGGGAATAGGCGTTAACACTGTGCCTCCCCCACACTTCCATAGCCTCCCTCCCTCACTTCTGTTATTAAACCTTGTGCGAATATGCAGCAAGCTCTCACAGCTGGGCAGCACTGCATTCTCAATGCTTCTGTGACCTTACTTCATCTAGACACTTTAAGTCATGCAAGGTAATTTGCACACGGACACATGATTTGCATTTGGATGTGTTGTGAAAGAATTTATTACTGGGCCTGTGTATTTTTATATAGTTTTAGGACTATGGTTTCTCAAAGCCATTGCTGATAGAATTCTTGCTTTTTCTAACTCTGACCTTTGTTTGTAGTTCCAACATTGCAAGGTTAATGATTCCCATTTCTGTTCTGTTTTTTTTTTTAGATTGTTTAAGAGCAAGAAGGAAGAGGGGGACAGAAACACTCTTTCTCTATATAATTTTTTTACAGCTTTGTCTTATACTAATCCAGTTGATGTATTACAGAGTTGTATATCTAGATGTCCCTATGAATCATAGAAGTGTATGATTTTCATTGACTTTTGATGAACAAAATGTATAAGAATGATATTGAGAAAAAAGTAGTTTCAACAGCTTTGAATTGCTAATCTTCTTGCCACAGATGGTATACTTACTATTTTTATTTTATTTTTTTGTAAAACTATGTCAAAATATTGAATATTTTCTGTACAAACCTGTTTCCAAATATTTACTACATTAATATTTTAGCCTATTTAATACAGGTAGAAGATCTGTGTTCTTTCATGATTACAAATTTTTGCTATCAGAAACCTGTTCAAAGTTTTCAGTAATTTCCTGTTGTAAAGAACCCTGTTCTTTGTAAGTCTAACTACAAAACCGGCCCATTTGTATGAACTGTTTCGGCTCGTAGCTCCTTACGGTTTCACATGCGTCACCTAGTGTCGTTTATTTTGGCCAGGGGATTAAAGGTTACCAATGCCCCCATCCCCTCTCTACCCTACCCACAGATCCCTACTGGCTTGTGCACTTTTTCGTGTTGCAGATCAGCCGGCGCGTGACAGGAGGGCCAAGAGCCGACTGGCAAAGTGACGCAAGGCTCGCTCTCGGGGGCCACCGAAGACGCGCGCTGCGCGGCCAGAACAGAGCATGCCAACTGTCCTTAGTCCCTGGTGGAGCGCAGCCAACTCGACCCACTGATAGGAGCTCCCAGGCTAATGACGCAGCCTCCACCCGGACCCTTCCATCCTGCTGATCGCTGCAGCGCCCTCCAACATTTTACTCAAACAGTTTCTTAGTAGAAATAAACAGGTTTTATAGTTTGTAACAAGTACTTTGATCAGGATACTGGAAGCTCTGGCTAAGAGAATCTGCCGAAGCTAAATGTAATAGTGAAAAATATCAGTTTAAAAATACGTTTATCACAGACAGATCATAATGAAGATTTGCCAAGAGGTTTATGTAATTTTTCATAGTTTGCTGTTGTACATAGTGCGGCGTATAAACACAGGTATTTTAACCTTTATAGCTGACAACTCAGAAAGAAAACAAGTACGGCCAGTATAATGGCACTTTACAACCTGTCTAATTAGCTCATGTGAAAGGTGTTACGGTCCTTGCAAAACTATGTCTGTTATGTAAGTTCACAGTTATTTATTCTCTAGTATATTTACCGTCAAACCTTACAATGACCTGCACAGACCAAGGGTGAGATTTTTAACACAATTTTTTACTCAAAGCTGTGTTAGCTTTTCAAAACTGTAGCTATGACAAGTGAATCGGAAATCAACACATTATATAATATTCTACAAGCTGTGTACTTGAAACAACAGGTTTTTCTGTTTGCTTTGAGAAATGAAAGACTTGTTAAAGCTATGCAGTACTTAATTAAAATCAAAACAATATTTTGATAAGTATATAGAAAAAATTAATTTTATGTAATATGTAAAGACTGCATTGTTCAGACTTATCACCTATTTAATGCTCTTCCATATATAACTTTCAACTGTATAGTATTTAATTGCCAGATACCTATAGACAAGAGTGGGAAAACCTGATTAGGTAATATTAATTTGAATTATATTTTGCACAGAAAACAGAGTTTAAAATTTTTAAATATAAACAACAATGTAAATATATATGCTTAGATAAAGGTATAATGGCTATGATGAACAAAAATCCTCATGGAACACAACTTGTGCTATTCATTATATCTTCTTAACATCCAAGGATTCCATACAGTAGGCAAGAGATTTTGGGCCCCATGAAAGATATGTTACATGTCATCTTATATAAAGATGGTAGTGTGATAAAGATATATATACATAAAGATGTCTATGTTATCATTTTTGAGTGCCCCCGCCTTTAGAATTGTCCATGGTTTCCACCTCTGTCCAATGCATCTGGTTCCACATCAAACTTTAAGAAACATTTAGAGGCATTTTGTGCTGATTAATCTTCAAAGCTATCATATACAATGTAAAAACAATCCAAAAGTAATTGGATTACTTTTATTTAATACAACAGATTACATTACTAATTACGTTTATAGCAATGTAATTTGTGATCAGCAGTGGGTTACATTTTCAAAGTAATCTACACAACACAAAATAGTTTGGATTAGAATTCATTAAAAGCTGTAAAAACATAAATCTGTGGTAATTATGAATTGTCATGCTGCCTGTTTCTTGAGCTCTCTTTTCACATTACATTGAACATTAGAGTAATATACCTGGAACTCACTGAAAACTACTCTAGAATCCAATAAATGTGCTTTGCATGAAATACATTTGCTCTATCAGCAGTATTTATTCATGGGTGGCTGGGCTGCTCAAAGCCCTTTAGTGTACAGAGAACCTGGACCTTGTCAGATTATGACAGGGAACCCCCTAGCTTTGCTCCACCTAAGGAGGCAGAAAAATTGGCAGCGAGCATTATCTAACTGTGCGCAAGTTGATGAAGCACCTGTCAGTTACTGGTTACCGATGGAGACTCACGTCACTTGTCCGGCTGGAGCTCCACCCCCCTATAGGGCACCATTCCCATCAGCCACATTGTGCCTCTTTCAGGACACTAGGGGGTATAAGCTGGCTGTGCTGTTCCTCCACACTTTTAAGTCCGTAGGTGCAGATCTGCCCCCGGTTTCCTGTGTGGAGCTCAAATTGGAGGTGACTGACCCTATACCACATATGAATGCATTTCTGTGCATGGTCCTAATATGAGGGCATTCCACCATGAAACAATACAGTCTGTGCCCTGACTTTATTGGGTCAGGATCCCCATTAAATTAAAAAAGGTACATGGCTCTAACTCTCAGTACATGAAATCAATATATTATCATTCACACTCATGTCATGTCACAATGGCTGAAATATGCAAGCCATTGGTCTGGATTGTCCTCTAAAAGAAATTACCTCGCTGATGTGGCCATCTTATTCTGTACCCAGCGCTGTTTCATTCTCGTGATTCTTGTAAAATAGAACATTCACTTTCAAAATAAAATGAACAGAACTCTATTTCAATTCACATCCTTTTTCCTCTAAGTTCAGTTCTTCTTATTACTTTAGAACGAACTAGTTTATTCATCTCTATGCTATGCCGCTTCCTCTAATTCTAAACAGAATTGGAAAATATGATCATCCACTTTTCAATTCACATGTACTGTAAGACATATTCCCTGCATCTCATTAAATAAGGCTTTTTCAATAGCTACCTCTTTCTCTGATCATCAGAAGTTTTATAAAGTATTTCCACAGAATTCTATGTAAATGCTACATTGTTTGACTACACAGTGGCATTTCCATTTTGTTTGTCTTATTAGTTTTTCATCTTAATTGCTAGTAGTCCTCACTTTTATTATAATATGATTTGACAAAATGTCAAAGGAAACACAGCTACATCTACCTTCATAACATCAACCAATTCTGGAACTGCATTTCAATTTTAGACAATTTGCATAGAACTGTGTCTGCATGGCACTATTTACATCTTGTTGTTTGCACTATACAGTCTGCTGTAGTTGTGTTATTTACAACTTCCTGTCTTTTATACACCCTGTATATTCTATTCGTAATTTTGTGTTGTCCTTTTGTGTTGTTTTTATGTAGCATCTGGTGTCCTGGGGGAACACTGTTTCATTGCACTGTGTACTGTCCCAACTATATACATCTGAAATGACAATAAAACCACTATCCTAGACAAGATAGCAAGATACCAAGATAGTTAAGTATGACATCAGGTGTGCTCTCACATACACACACTATAAATCCTAATTTGCCATTATAAAAATACAACTCATATATTTCCACTCCACATCCACCTCAGGATGTAAATTTTGCATTCACTTACAACTGAAAGCAAAATTTTTCTTGGTGCCTTCTTTCTTGGTAAAGCTCAGTGATACAGAATGCATTGTAGATAATACTGCCAATGTGTTAATTAGCAGAAGACAAAGTTACAGCAGACATCAGAGGATGCTTTGTTCACATCACCCTAAAGAGGAGGGAACTCAGCCTAATAATATTCAATCCCATTCATTACACCAACTTGTCAGGCAGTGTGCTTTTTATACAATTTACTTTAGGTCACGTTGCTTTATAAGGCAGTGTGTTTTCCATACAGTTTACTTTAGGTCATGCTGCTTTGTAAGGCAGTGTGTTTTATACACAATAACTTTGAGTCATGTTGTTTTGTAACCGGGTAATGAAAAGAGAACACTAAATGGCAGCAATTCCTAAAAATGCAATTACTTCAAGATTAATCTAACAAAAATTCTTTATGGGCTTTTAAAAACATATTTATGTTCGACACCTTATTTGTCTGGAGGGAAAAAAATACTTCATGGTGCCTGATCTACATTCCAGTGGGGATCTAACTGGAGACCAGAACAAGAGGATACATGAATAATATTTATACATAAAGCTCATCAAACCTCAAAGCTCAGCATTTCAGAGGCTACAACTTAGATATTTGTTTATGCTTTATTTTGCTACCAATAAAACACTGTAAAGTAATTAACAACAATAAATGCAGATAAATTTTAAAGGGCCTGCAGCATAAGGAGGTCCACAGAATACAAATATTAACCTTGACTCTGTGGAGCCAACAACCTTTAGCATAGTTGCAATGCTGAATTCATCATTTAACCCATAAGACAATATCCTGTTAATGGCATCACTTGTGTTATGATTATGTTTGTGGGAGAAACTAAAGATATTCAATATTTATACCATTCAGCATCACTGCTCTTCAAATCAATCAAAGCAATTTAAGGCCTCAGTGTTGTAGGCCTTTCAAACTTTCTGATCAATGAAAACAATTTTTTGGCATGTCTTAATACTTTAAGCAGAAGAAATAAAGGTTATAATGAGCACATTGAGTTTTTCACCTGTGATTTGCCCTCTGGCAAGTATTATTTTTCACAACAGTTGAAAACGTTTATGAGCATCTCATGCCTAATTAGGATCAAGAATTCATCAACTCTGTGGCATAAAGTAAATAAGTAAATAAATTCATCAAAATACTGGGAAACCAGGGAAACAAAGAAAGGAAATTTTATAAAAGTAAATCTGATATTCTGTAAAGGCTGGGCTGCAGGTTAGCATTCAGGATGCTGAGCGCTGGACCTCTAATTTCATCAGACATTATCTCCACTGATGTCAGGGACACTATGGTTTCTGCACATTCATGTTTTCTGGCAAATGAGTGAACCAAAAGACTATTCCCTTGACCAAGCTATAAGCAACACTATTCAACTTCCCCCATTATAAATTGGTGTGGTGTTCAATTTGTTATACCTCCTATGTGTTAATGGGATGAAAATGAAAATAAGTCGCTTCTTGATTCAGTGAATAAAAATAGCATCAAATACTTAAAACACCAGCATTAAGCTGTTCTCTTAATGACTATGTATAAAACAAAATATTGCATTAGAATTGCATCGTTTTGGGCATTTTAACTAATATTTGTAGTGTGAAATTTTATTAACTGGATTAAAATTTAATTAGAATAAAAATTTCAAAGCAACATAGTCAACTGTATTTGAATTTTTTTAAGTGTAACTGATTAAGAAGTGAAAACAATTGCATAACTGAAGGAAAATCTCTGTATAAATTTATGTAGATGTTTGTTTTCAATGAAGTATTTGTAGTTTGGAAAAAAATGTTTTATTTAATTCCTAATTAAAATTCTTAAGTAATGGAGGCTTATTCCAAGCAAAACCAAAGTACAAGGGAAGACTTGGACAAAAACAAACTACAATAGCATACTAGGCATAAACAAACACTGTAGGTTAAAAAAAAAAAATAAAATCACTATACTCAATAATAACCAGCAAGGATCTGATACAATAGGTAGGCTTATAAAGACACAGGGAAATGAGGAATGGCTGGTGAACACTGATTACATTAGGGCCAGAAGCACAAGGGAAAAGCTAGACAGTGACATCTAGGGGACACATGGGACATGACAGGACAGGTCAGGACATAACTGTACAACAGCATTAACACATCTTGATCAGTGTAGGTTTGTATACAGCATCTTCAATATGATTTTTGTTATTTTAATATACAGATCTATTTATAGTCATATATTTGTAAGTAAATTTACCACTGAGCTATGCTTTTTCTTGTAAGTTTGTTTCTGTCACATCCCTGGTCCTGTCCTGTCTAGTTTGGTATACTTCTAGTTTTCTCACCCTGGCTAGTACATTGGATTTCTGTGTCTGTCTCTCTTCTTGGTTTGCAGTTGTAACAATTTTATTTAAACTCTTTAGTTTCCCTTTGTCATTGATGCTTATTGTAGGTATGTGTAGCGCTGTTGGCTAGTGTTAGTTTCACGGCCCACTTTTCCCCATTATTTCTAGTTTGCCTGTGTTTCCCGTAACTTTGTTGTTAGTTTGTGTATCTTCATTTTTTCATAATAAAGAACCCTCTTGCATTTCGGACAGAAAACTGAAAATTGTGGGCATTATTAATTCCACGTCTTACTTGACACAATGTATGTGTCAAAATGCCTATCGTCTTTATTTCAGGCGTTACAAATCTGAAAGCACCTAGGGCACTGGGCTCGAGCAGAATCGATGCCATATAATTCAGGGCAGCTGCAGATGGAGGAGGATTAATAAAGTTTCTCCATTACAACAAATCCCCTCTTAAAAATCAAATAATGGTGAGCTAAATGCAAGACTCTGAGGGGGAAAAAACTGCATCAATCTTCTCACACAGCTGTTTGAAAATCACTTGGGGTTTTTTTTTTTTTACTTGGAAACCATGTAATTTTGAAGACGAGGGATATCAGAAAATCTTAAGGCCAAGGAAGAAATAAATGAAACGTTAACTAAAGCCCCCCTTCCAAAGTAGGTTGATGTAAATTTAATGTTCCCCTAAGCCTTCGCGCAGCTTTATTAGAGAAAAAGGGACAATAGGTGATAAGACACCGAGAAATTGGAACGGCTCTTTATTACGGCTTTCAGCCAGTTCTGTTTGGTTATTGTTGTGCTGTTTACTTTACTTCTGTTTTGTGTTTGTGTCCATGCGGTAAGCATGCTGTCGCTTTTAACGTTTCGCGTTGTTTAATACATCCAATACGTACGTACAATACATTTAATACAAAAGAAAACAACACATTAATGAGCTGTGGAAATAACAGGTGCTGACACGTTTCTAATTTATAAACGCTGAAACTGCTATCAAAGTGCAGACAGTGCAACGTCGTGTGCTCCGCCAAGTCCCGTGGCTCTCGGTTTTTCTGGCTTTACTACACGTTTGTTTTTAACCTCAGTTTGTAGCTCTTCTGTGAACTGAAGTCTTAACTTTTGATCACGTCTTTATTTTACAGCTTCGTTGGTGCAGTACTTAAAGTATTGTCTTAATTCATGTTTGTGCAAGTACGATATTGTTTGTTGAATTGATTGTTACCTAATGTCTAGTTAACAAGCCTTAAACAGTTTTTTTTTTCGCCCATTGCTGTTTTTCGGCATACTAATTTTTAAACCCACTTCAGCGTCGTCTGAACATGTTCTTCAATGAAAAAATAAGATTCAAAAGATGTTTTTCTACAAAGCAGTTAACATGGGCAGTGCCGCAAGTGTACTTAAATTTGATTAGTGATATAGAAATGCAGAATCATAATTCATTTTACATTTCATGTTATACATACGTTGTTAGTAGTACCTCACATGTTAAAAGTGGTATCAGATGTTTGGACTAAATGGCTGTGTCACGCCCCCTCATTAGTGCCAACCAGCCGTGCCTGTTTTAGTCAGCCTAGTATAAAACATAGCCAGAACCAGCCAAATAGTGTGAAGTATTGTGCTATAATGGTGACTACTGAGCATTGTTATCGCTTACTGTTTTGTGTCTTTCTCTCCCTCTTCATCACTCTCCATTCCCCCAACGACCTGCCCTTCCACTGTGTTCCTCCCTTCCCCGGTCGGTGTTTCGGACGGATTCCTCGGCTTCTACGACTCCTCGTACTTTCCTACGTTTTATGCATTTTTGCCTTTGGTCCTTGCTATTGACGAACTGGTCAATAAAGAGCTCTGATCTGCACGTTGGGATCCCAAGTTTGTGTCTCCAGACTACGGTGTTACAGGCTGGTTTTATTTCAGTGTTGTTCCTTCCATTAAAGCGTTACGGGGCAACCTGGGCTCAAACAACCCCACAGTTACCATACAAAACGATTGGCACCCGCTGAGCCAAAGATGCCAACTCTCTCACTTGGGGGACTAATCGTACTCTTGTCCTGATATACGGGGGGTCCCGCTGCAGTGTTTTCACAGCTGCTACAGAAGCATTTGTTCAGACAATGCTTTGAACAACTCCTTTAAGTTCAGCCAGCTGAATGCATGCTGTCGTTAAGGTCTTTAAACAAAAGGGCAAAATACCAGTGATGAGGCAAAATGTTTTGGCCACATGTCTAATATGTTTCTGATCCCCTACATGATACCAAAACATATCTGACCTATCAAGGAATGGTAAATGCTTCTGAAGATGTTCTGTGGTAAGAAGCACTAAGATGTTAGTAGCAGGTCCTTTAAATTCTATAAATTGTGAGGTGGAGCTATTGGGGATCAGACTTGTCATTCCAGGACATCCCACAGATTCTTAACTGCATTAAGATCTGGGGAAATTGGAAGAGAGAACATTACCTTGGACTCTTCATCATGTTCCTCAAACCATTTGTATATAATTTGTGCAGTGTGGTAGGGCACATCATCCTGCTGAAAGACGCCACTGCCATCAGAGAACACTTGCTGTTAAGGGGTGTACCTGGTCTGCATCAGTGTTCAGGTAGGCCAAATACATTCAAATAACATCTACACGAATGGCACGACCCAGGAATTTCCAGCAGAAGACTGCTCAGAACATGACATTCCCTTTACAAGCTTGTCTTCTTATCAGTGCTTCCTGGTGCCATCCCTTCCCCAGGTGAACGGTGTCCACATACTCTACCTTTCCTTGCAGCTTCAGGGATGCTCCAGTCCACCCACGTGGCTGTACATATTTTCCCTTTGTCAAAGCTGTTTTTATGCCCACCTGTTTCTCATGTGTCCAACACATCAACTACAAGAATGAACTGTTAACCTACATCTGACATATCCCAGACCTTCACATGCACTGTTGTTATAACATAAAGTCCCTTCATCTGTGAGTAGTCATAATATTTTGATTCATTGGTGTATTATAATTTTAAATGAGTAACAATAATATTAATTCTTATGTTAATAGCATTTTCAGATGCACTTAGAGAGTGTAGTGTCTCTGCAAGTATATTACTTATACAATGCATGGCCTATATGGCAATCTGGGTCTAAACAGAATGAATATAAATGGATGCATATGCACTGCACAGCAAAAAATTTTTAAATCAGCATGTGGAAAGAGGACCCCGAAAAACAAAACATAATCTTGTAATTTTACAATGGCTCGTGTGGTTTAGCAGAAAGAAAATTTAGGACAAAACCCATTTATTTGACATTATAAAATGTTAGGTAATAAATCAACGCTGAGAGAAATTAGGCTGCAATATGATTCAAAGCATTAAATGAAAATGTAAAAAACTGAATTTCAGTCAAATAATGACCTAAACCCTTGTATTTTTAAATATTTTCTGCAAAATAAAAGTTCAGGGTAAACATAATTCTAACTTTAAGCGACACATTGCCATGCATCACAGCTGCCATCTTTGGCATCATCTTCATCATCATCATCACTTAAAATGCTTCACTGAACATTCCTTCAGTATCCCATCATAATGTTGTCATTCTCATTACAAACATGCAGCAGTTAACATCGTTTATACAAAAATAACATTTCCTGTACCTATAAAATGTCAGCAGTTGCCACATTAAGAAAGCAGTTAATGAAAATGTGTTTATGCCTTCATGTATCAAATGTTATGATACGTTATCGACCTAGTTAATGTAAACAATAACAATAATATTTATATTGGATATTCTATACTGATATACAGGACATTTCTCAAAAATTATGTGGAATATAAAAATTGTCTTTATGTATCTGTCACAACAAAAGGCTAAAGCCTGCAAAAAGAGTTTTTTGAAAACCATATTTTGAACTGATGATTAGACATTCATGAGTAGTAGAAACATACATAAATAGAACAATCAAGGTTTTTTCCCTTTTTTAGAAGCAATATATAGTGTATTATTATTATTATTATTATTATTATTATTATTATTTTTACATTTAAAGTCACATTTACATTTGTAACTGATTGCCAGTGCACAATATACAGATGGGTGACAAATTAAAAGAAAAACTTGAATAACTGAGTAGAGAAAAATAACAAATGCAGGTGCTTCTACAGAGGTGCGCTGCATGGTACAACTGAGCAGTGAATGTCCAGTCATGCTCTGTGAC
>JABJVR010003312.1:0-16086 GCA_025773905.1 Chitala chitala | reverse complement strand
CCCCCCCCCCCCCCCGCCCCCCCCCCGCCCGGCCCCCCCACACGATGCTATGGGGCTCAAGAAGGGTTCCTGGACAGGACTGCAAAAGCTCTGAACAGGGCTGCTGAGATCACGTTGGTGTGGATATCCATTCCAGCACCCTGGGGGAGTCATTTCACTACAGTACAAGTGACCTTCACAATAATGTATAGGGGGGGGCAATGACTGATACGCTTGGGAAGCTCAAGCCAAAAACACAGAAGCAAACCCCACAAGCTAAGCAACAAGCTCAGAGAAGAAGAAGAGGCAGAGGAAATAATCAGAGTGGTGAGGGGGAGGGGGTGTTGGCAAAGGAGAGGGACAAGATGTTATGCTGAGGAGCAGAGTGAAAATAAGGCCCCTCACTGAGGCCATGCTGGGCTCCTGTCACAGCTCTGATATCAGAAGGAGGAAGCCAGGAGGCCTCTTGATCTGCCGTAGCTTTGATTTGTGCTGCTGTGCCATGTTTTAGGGCAGGAAATCAAAGTCACACCATGACTTCTCCCCCTGCACACATGCTGATATGTGTCCGGTGAAGCCATTGCAATACACCGTGACTTCCAAACATTAATCGAGTTGAAATGTTCCATTTGCCAGTGGAAAACGGAACTTGGCATGTAAACTTTAATTGCTGTATTGCTGGAGTGAAAGTAGTCACGCATTAAATTGGAATCTCTTTTCTTGCCACCACAAGACCACACAGTCTAAGGAACTGATTGCAGAACACTAATTAATTTATCTTTGGAAAAGTCCTCACATTCTGGTGCCACGGAAGATAGAAGCAGAAGAGAAAGGAGGTCATCAAAGAGAGCTGGGTGAAGAATGTCTGAGAATGTTCATCAGATTAACTCTTTACTGCAGGCATTTTAAAACACTTCAGATGAGAGCCTAACAAAGTAATGTTAGTTATGCAACTGATCCAGTACAAGCCTTAACATATGCTACATAGTGGTATGTGAATGGTATAAAATGACATACAATGATGCTATGATAAAGGTATCATAAAATGTCATACTATGATAAAAGCCATACAAAGTTACTTTCTGATTTTACTATAGTAAAATGTGCCCACAAAAGTAAACAAATGACAGCGTCAGTTGTACTGTTTTTAAACTTGTTTAGTCAAACTATGAATGTGTTTCACACTGCTTGCATACAACAGTTACGTATTGCATAGTTGTGTTTAACACAGCATATTAGCTTTAAACCTGGCAAAGGAATAACATGCAGTAACAACAACATACTAACCTATTAGATTCTCCTTGGATGTTTAGTGCTCCTAATCTTTTTAATTTAATGTAACTATCTGAAGAACCTTATAAGAATCAGAAATAACTTATGATGGCTTAACACACCATATTGCACACTTTCCCACCGCACCCTCACCTGAGCCATACTGTACAGCATGGGTCCTGTTCATGGGCAGCTCTGAGGTGTGCCAGACTCCTTTTTCACTTAAGACAGACAAAATCACTTTGATTTGAGGCCATGGAGTTTATTTGTTGGATAGCAAGTGCCATTTTTAAATTTTGGGCAAAAGTAACTTTTGATTTTGTTGAAAATTCAATACGTTTCAAGATGGAAGCATACAAAATTAGCATAAGAAAGAGATGCAGACACATTTATCTGTTTGGTGGGAGAGGAGATCAACTAACTGTGCAGGGTCTGTAAAGACTAAAGGAGCGGTCTGTGAATACCGACAATGATCTGTGGTGTTGTGCCGTGTGGAAGGACGGAGTGTGTTCTCTAAGGCATACAGCTGATGTTCGAGCATTGACAGCTGTCTGTGAAGATTGAAGGTGACTGTAAGGATTGAATGAAATGTAAAAGGAAGTTGGGAGCTGATTGAAGGAATTACAACTGAACTAAATCTTAGACTAACACAGACAACAAAGTTAAGAGTGTGTACTCATCTCCAAAGCAGATGTGTACAGGATGTCTCTTTGTTTGTGGCCTCCGTCTCCCTCATCCTCCTCTTCTTATCCATTATGAGAAAGTTTAGCTCTTCCTTGTGTCTGTTTGAATTATTAATGTGGGGAGAAGCTTCCAGGCCAGGATGGCATTACATGAAAAATTCATTGGTCATGCTGCAGCTGGATGGAGTGGAGGTTCAAGAAGCTTTGTAGGTGCTTGACCAGATGGACAGCAGGATATGATGTCAACAGGAAAGAGCAGAAGGAAAACAAGACTAAAAAAAGCACAACAGAACTACTTACAGGCAATAAGTGCGAATAAGAACAATAGCTTGGAAACAGAAGGCTGCCCCATTTCTGAAAGGGGACTACTACATATCTGTAAAAATTCATACCAAAAATTCTAATATGCATCATTTTAGCTGTTCCATATTAATATTGTTGCTTACAGCTATACCTACGTTTCAGAACATATAATACTGGTCCACAGTACACATGATTATGTGTAAGACAGAGAGCTGCCCTAATCCTACCTGGGCGTTCTCCACACCTCAGCTTTGAACTGATTACTGATGTTAAATATGGGATAGCGTGACCTCACCCGGCGTTTCAGGTATCAACGTGCTATTTTGTATTAAATGCCACAAATCCAATTTGAGTAACAGGGCTGGTCAGTTTTGCTTTAAACTGTTATTCTTTAAAAATGACAGGTTTAACATTACAGACCTAATGCATGGCAAGAGAATGAAAACAACAGGAATGTGAGATGTTTGTTTTGAGATTTTTTTGGATACTTTTTATGAGCACAGAGCAGGTTTTAGACTGGTTTTCCCAGTAATACTTAGACCGAGAAGCAAAGCACATCCACCCACCTTTTACAGCCAGCATTAAAGACGCTGGATCCTGCAACACTGCTTCTTTAAGTCTTTAATAGTCCGATGTCATGAGCTGCATTAATGCTGATATCATCTGCTGAACTAAGATTAGCTGAGGCAATCACTGGAGGTCATGTGTGAGGCATCCCCACTGTAAATCTGCCGTGATTACTCCCGATAAGGTAGTGCCGCTCCCCCCCTCACTCAGCATGCCCCATACCAGAGCTGGCTTTCCTCTGCCTCCCTTGCCTGGCTTGCAGCCAGCTGAAGGCCTGGTATTGGGTCTTCCCCCTCTGGCCGGCAGCCCAGCACTCACACAGATAATCAAGGCCATTCAGCGCCCCACGTGGAGTGTGGCTGTGTTTACATGACTGGGGTCAGCGAACAGGCAGCGACCCCCGCCCGTCTCCCCACAGGTCATGTGACCTGATTGCTGGGAGCATATGGGGGTGGGGAGACAATCCTCCAGCCTCTGGTTTTGGACTAAAGGAAAGAGAAAAAGGGAGAGATGAACAGAAAAATAAGAACAGGGAGGAGAACAAGATGAAAAGAAACAGAGAGGATGGGACAGATGCAGGGGGCTGGAGTGTTACGAAACATGGATCACCTCAGGTCCTGTTCCTGCTCTGCACAAGATCCACAGGCGTTGTCCCACCCCCCACCCCTGCCAACAAGACGGACCTGGCCAGAAGGCATCCTGTCCCAACACCCCTGTGGGTGGGGCATCCATGCCCTTTTGAGTAGCCAAAAGTGCTCATACACAATATGGGAGTTGGTATGTGTTGTGTATGTCTTTACATTATGTAGCTGCTTAACAGACATATTTATCCAAGGTGTTGTACATCTTCAACAAAATAAAGTTTTCTGCATTCATACTACTGAATATTTACACATGCGCAAAGGTTCTGGCCTGTTAGTCACTGACTGTGCTAGGTGTGCCCAGTGCCCACTGCACACAAAACATTCTCACCATTTTTGCTTTAGTGTCCATTCCTTTTGTGGGGGGGGGGGGGGTAGTGTTTTGGGTCTTGTTGCCCCCCCATCAGCTTTATGCACTGCCGGTTGCCCATGTGAGATTTTGTATAGTAAAACAGGGTTTTGGAGATGAGGCAGTCCTTGGGTGATGAAACGCTTGTCTCTTTACAGAAAGTGTGACCTTAGACCATGTGCAAGAAGGAGAAGAGGAGGAGATGCAGAAGATAAGATGGAGGATGAGAAAAGGAGGCATTGCCTCCTTTCTTATGATGGTGTGAATGAAGGATTGCCATGACAACAAGGCAGCTAGTGCTGCATGCTAAAGAGGGAAGGATTAGGCGCTGCAGAGGCAGGGGAGTGGATGGGTGGAGGTAGCTGAATTAAAGAGGACCTATGGTGTTTGAAACCAGGATTACATCCAGATTCACCTCCAAACACCTCATACTTACAGGTAACAGAAACAGTAATGTAATGATTTTGAAGTAAGCACTTCCTCACAGATCCCTGCAGTCCAGTGGTTTTCTTGAAGGAAACCTGGCATAAACCAAAACCGCTGCTAAGATGTTTACAAAAGCTACATCTCCTCATCAGCACAGGTCAGTGATGCAGCAAAACACATATACAAGAAACGCTGTTCTTCAAAAGCACTGGGGGTGAGAAGTTAATACAACTCAGAAATGAAGCTTTGAAACCTGCAGTGGGAGAATTAATGTACACCATTAATTAACTGTCTTATTAACAAAATGAACCAATAAAATAAATAAGTGAAAGAAGGGTTAAACTTGTCATTTGGAGTCATCAAGCCTTATTGTCGTCAGTGTGAGATTCCTCAGAAAATAAAACATCATGTCTCGTCTCCTAGAAGCTGAACATTATTCATTTTTTGTGTTGTAATATTATTAATGTTACACAAGTGATACTCTCATTTAAAGCACGTTTACTCCTGTGTTTGTAAGTGCCATGCCAGCTGAGGCAGTGTTGTGGTTGTAACAGGAACGCTGCTGGATTTTTCTAGTGGAGAAGGTGGGAAGGACTGCAGGTCAAAGCTGAATTTTTACACTTTGTCACAGGAGGAGCAAAAGAAATACAAAGAAATGTCACAACTCCATCACAGGGAGAGGAACTATCACTCATAGAAAATGGTTGTTTATCTGGGCACAGGTCTCTGTACATTAGCAATGTTCCCTTTCACAGCCGACTTTAGCAAGGTTAATATCTTATAGTTGCTATTTGCAGGCAGCCATCTACCTACTGTTAGGGCTCATCATGTACCATGCTGTGGTTTTGCATCTCATAAGTATGGGCTTTTGGTATCTGGTTGTATAGAAACTCTTTAGTCACACTGTAACACATGCTGTGCGTTTATGGTAGATTATACTCAGACCACAGTGACTGAAATTATGTTGACTGGAGCAGGCAGCTAAACTAGTGCTGGGCACCAGCTGGGCACAGAAAGGACATGGATCCCATGTTATTTCGGTTGCTCTTGATTATCCTTAGAGATCTGCTGCTACTCCAGCGAATTCCATGGCAGACTCAGGGCTCACGGTCCCACAGGAGCTGAGTAGACAGAATGGGATATTAGCGTGAGGCTAATGCACAAGGATAAACCGGCCCTGTTCCAGATTATGGCAAACAATCGTGCCGACCATGATTCTGCTGCAGTAAGGATGTCACAGACTGCAGTGTTTTTCAACAGAGGTGCAGAAATTTCAGTACTGAGCTCTTATCTTTTATCCACCCAAAGCAAAGAGACACTACAAAAAGGCAGTGTTTAAAATTTCAGAAAAAAAAGGCATAACAATCTACCATCATAAAAATTGTGCTCCTGCCACTACCCAGTCCAATCCATTATGCTTAACTTTAACATTTTCCACGTATGATGTAATTTTTCTGCATATATTTTGCTCTCAAAAAAATATTGTAGTAGTAAGACTTGATTATTACCGGTAGGAGTTGGGGACAGTGAAGGACATTTGTGAATGTGTGTGAGTCTGGTCTGCAAAGCATCCAGAGAATCTTGCTAATTCAGCAAAACAGAGACAGAGGAAGAGGAGCAATGCATTAGGAGAAACACAAGTATGTCCCCCACCCCCTCTGTGCCGTGTGCTGTGCTAATTACCCTGGAGAGCAGAGGGCTAGGTTACCCCTTCCACAGAGGAGACGTGTGGATCGTGAGCACCCCACCCCCATTCCATCCACATCAGCAGCATCCTCCAAGATCGTGTTCCTGATTGAAGATACCTCAGAGCTTGTGTGAGCATAAAACAGCCCACTCACAGGTAGCCTGTATAACGACATCACCTTCAGCAGTTTTCAAGCTTTCAGCATCAGCATGGACATTAATATTTCTCACAGCGCTGAACAGCAAGGCTATATTAAAACACTCACAAAGCCTTCCATGGCTGCTACCTCACTGGTGTTCCTTTGTCACCTGGGTACGTGTGATTAGACCTGTTTCTTCTTGAATGGGTTTAATTCCTTAATCAACAAACATGTTCAGCATTTCCAAAAGGAACTGCTGACATATGTGACCCATCTTAATAATGATTGTGCTGACTCCTTCTCTGGTCTCAAACCTACTATTTACATATGTCATTTCTTTGCAAGCCAAAGTTAATTCTCCATTCACCGGCACAGATTGGCAGCACCTGAGATGCTCTAAGTGCCTGTGACTCTTCCACCAAGCGTATCAGGTGCATTTTCTGTAATAGGCTCTGGATATGCATGGAGGGACTGATTGTCCTGAAAAGGGCATGAAAGAACCTCAGTGAGGCCCATATCAGAGTGGAATCAGCCTCAAGAGCAGCACATCAGTGTCTGGGGAAATGATTGACTCTTGTACCCCACCCCCAGCACTGCTGAATCCCTGAAGGCAGGGCCCTGAATATCCACATGGAGAGTCTTACTGGGTCCTCCCCCCTGGGGCTCCCATGGGGGTCTTTGGGAAGGCAGCCCTGCGGCCCAAACAGAGCAGCGCGTAGCGAGGAGATGGGGCCAGTTGTGCAGGTGATGTAAATTCACCTCCACATGGCAGGGTGTCAAACCCCATGGGTACTGGGGGTGGGGAGGTGAGGGGCTGTGGAGCTCCTAATGCAGGCTGACAGAGATGAATGAGCCCAGGCCAGAGGCCGTCTTCACAACCACGGGGCTGGCTGCAGCCGTTAGCTTTCGTACTATTGGCTCATCTACATACAGTTGGGAGGAAAGTGGGGGAGGGCCTTTAATGTTAATCACACACAGCTGACAGCCCCTAATGAAACTTTCATATAAGGGCCAATCCATCAACACTAGTTAGGCCTCCACAACTGGCCAACACGGCGCCACTAGGAACCGATGCTTTTCAAAATACAATTAAAACAGAAACGTTCGCACAAAGCAATGAGCTACTTACAATCAAAAAGTTCAATTGAATTTATTTTTATATAGCGCCTAGCTTATTAGACTTCCCTTAATATTCTGTAGGATAGCAGGATAGTACAATGTGATGCACATGTAAAAAAGAAAAATGAGTATCATCACAAATAAAATACAAAAACAACAAATTCTGAAGACAAAAGAAGACAGTAACCAGACACTGCGGTATGGTACAAATTTTTAAAATAAAAGTAAAGTTCTGCTGATTGCTTAAACTGTGCAATCATCTAAATCAGAAAAATTAGGTATGTGTGCTTTAAAGTCTGCCGTGGCCTTTGACCGTGTCCTTCTGATGACCAGCATCTCCTACAGGTCTCTGTGTTGCAGCAGCTCCTCTTGTGGCGTGCCAGTCTCCATACCGTTGCTCTTGGATCCATGGTGATGGTACGTATATTATCTACCTGTAATGCAGCCAGGCCATCTAGGTGTGTGTGTGGAAGACAGCTACAAAGCAGATTTTGGCTGGCATGAATAAAAATACATTTTGACATATTGCTGGACCATCAATCATAATTTAAGTATGTTAAGGTAATAGTAACCTAGGCTAAAATAATGTTTTCTGTTTAGACTGAAATAGTTTTGTGACATGGACACTATGTACAAGAAAGCACAGAACTGGTGATATTACTAAAGGAGGCTTAGGTCTTTTGGGGAGTGCATGTCACTAATGCAGATGTTGTACCAGTTTATGGTGGTAGATGCAGTCTTCTGTTGTTGCATGCCAGGGCAATGGTTGTGTATTGGCACAAAAGATTAGACAGAGAAAGGCTGCATAATTATTAAACTCTTACAAAAGGCTGGTTTTGTTCTGCATCTGGCCTAGATACTCACAATACTTTAAGCTGAACTGACTGACTTCTGGCACATCAGCACTTTTATTTATTTCCTGAAGAAAGAAAATGGCAGTTGGTTACAACTGGCAGTGTTAACAGTAGAATTTGATTTTAAAAAGTCAGATTTCCTCGTAGTTAATTTAAAGATCTTTTATTGTACTGGTTAAAGATGATTTTCCACTGTTTAACTGTCACCATTACATATAACCTGTGCAAACAAACACTCATGCAATTACACAAAACACAAACAAACAAACAAACACTGTTGCAAGTTATCAATACAAACAAACAAACCCAAACTATCTTGCATATAATTTGTCTGCATTCTGACTGGTGTTAAAGTAACAACATTAATGAACATCATATAATTTAAATCTATTCAATCAGAGATGGCTAATTTTTAATTTTCAGTTTCACTGGATTTATTTTGTCCTGTACTCAGGCACTGTAACCCCCAGCACTAAACGACAAAACCACCCCAGTGTGGCACTGGTTCCTGCAGGACTCGAGTAACGCTGACCACTACCTTATATAGTGTGACAGAATATGCCATATACTGGGAGCCCTAGTAAAATGCAAGACCCACTTTCTGTGATCTAAGTGGTCAGTTTGTAATTAAACAGCTCAATAATTAGGTGCTGTACTTTTCAGTGCTTTGTAGACATGTATAAAAATGTTGAAATTTCTCCTGTATGTAATCAAGAAGCCAGATAAGCATGACATGATCATAAAACCTAGTAATGGTTACAGTAACAGCACAACACTTCTTGAAGTTCTGTTTCCATGACAATCACTGTGCAATATGAATGGTTGATTAGTGAGACAATGGCACTTGTAGAATTTTTATTTTTTTCTGATTTGTTTTTCTTGCCAAATATATGCTATAACAGCATGTTTTTAATTGATTAGTTGTATCTGGTCATTCATTTCACTAACTATACAGTGCGAATCTTTCAACTAGCTCAGTTCCAAATAATTGCAATTTAAAGCACAAATCACAATAGGTGATTAACACTAACACACACACACACACACACACACATCATGCATAATAAACACAATATATGTCACATTTTAATTAAAGAATTACCACTGATTTCTGACTTAATATGGCGACTGACACTGAATTAAATAAAACTGAATGAAGTTATACACAAAGCAAAGTGTAGACAATACACTGTGTATTAGCTGTTTGTTGCTTGCCTTCAGGGCTTGGACTTCATAGCTGCCTGGAAGGTGAAATTAAGGCCACTTCCACTGGTGTACGTTTAGATACTGTGGCAAACTGAAAATTCAAAATGGAAATATTTAAAGCAGCCTGTGTTACGTAAAAGTGGAAAAAAATGAATCAAGCAGATCTCCCTATCAGTGTTCAGCTGGGAAACAGGGCTGACAACATCAGGCACTATTGCGGACAAAATGTCTGAACAAGGCACCATCTGTGAGCCGAAGGGGGGTGGGACTCTGAAGTGCCCATCTCCGCATTTCTTTTTGTCATATGCCCCACAACACAGCAGTCTGTGTGCAGTAGTGGACAATTAAGCTCTGCTGTCAGCTGCCAGCATTCACTCGATTGGGAAAGATGAAGTAAACCTGCACTCTTAGCACTCAGGTAGTCTTGGATAATAAAAAGGCAGATAAACTCAAAGTATTAAAGTGTACAATACCAGATGGATTTTAGTCATTCTATTTCTGTTTCCAATCTTCCATGACGGGCTGGCATGCAGTTCTATTCCTATCATAGATTTTAGATTCTGTTTACAAAAGTGAATACAATTTTTTGTTTTAAGACAGAATAAATGTTTCATATTATGGAAAATAGATTGTCTTTAATGATATTATAAGTAGTGATTTCTACTACACAGCTCAAACAAAAAATAATTGTTATATACTCACATAATGATGAACTAGGTACATTTTGTTATCTATGCACTCAAACATAATAATATTAATATTATTAATTTCAAACATTCAAATAAAAATACAAAATTCCCAATAAATGTTGTGCTAAGAATGTGAAGAGAGGCTCCGTGTCTACACTGCACTTCATCCCACAGAGCTTCACAACACGCGTGTAACATGGATCCATGACACGACACCTTTGTACTCCATCACTAGTCATACTAACCACATACTTTCTTTAATTTCATTGTTTCCTGATCAGAATTCCTTCATCAAGCTTCACATGCACATGCAGTTACCAAGTTCAGTGTCCGCCACCTATCCTCTCATGTTTCCTGATGCTGAAAATCACTCTGTACCCCTCCCCCCACACACACAAACACGCACACACACAAATGCCTTAAGACTGCCTGTATGTACAGTGCTTCTTCCTATGTTCTGGGAGGAGTGCCCTTCGCTCACTGTAATTAAGGTTTTTGTTAATTAAACAGCCAAAGGAAATATATTATTACATGCCAGGGCATCAATCACACACACACACACACACACACACACACATTAACATAGTGTGGATGATCTGAGTGTATTCTTAGAGGACAGGCTTGTAAGAGAGGAGAACAAGCATGAGTCCAGGAGTCCCTGAGAACACATTCCAGATGAATTTCTAGAAGAAGGAAAAAACATCCACCTGGGCAGGGTAAAATGTGCGCTGTGCTTACACCCTCTACCATGCCAGCTTAGTTCTGCCTGGTTTCTTACTGGACAAATATATTATAGAACCTTCCAAAGCGGAACATGAATGGTAATTATTTTGGCTTAATTTTTCCAAAGCCAATCTACATCTTGAAGCTATGTGAATACTTTTCTCTTATTTACAGTTTATCTGAATGTACATATTCATACAACTGACTATACCCATTACCACTGCGCAAACATAACAGGGTGAACATGGCTTACAAACAGGCAAACTGTCTCCATGACAACACTAATGAATATCATTTACTCTGTGGTTTGAGCTGTTCTGCATTTAATTAAGTTGAAGTGGGAGGTGCCTGGGTGCAGAAGCATAATTAAACATAAACACACCTTCTAGAGACAGGACTGAAGTTATCTGCTGTGTTCAGGGCTAATAATCACACACTGAGACTGAACAGCCTCACTGCGGTTCAGGGCTAATAATCACACACTGAGACTGAACAGCCTCACTGTGGTTCAGGGCTAATAATCACACACTGAGACTGAACAGCCTCACTGCGGTTCAGGGCTAATAATCACACACTGAGACTGAACAGCCTCACTGCGGTTCATGACACACCCTCAACAAAGCTCATTTCACTCCCATGTTTGGGAAGTAACTTTGTCTTTTCTTACATTCCTCCAGGGTTCAAGTGGGACAACATTTCAGTCCAGGGGTCTGATATCCCAGACTGACCCCCTTAGTCAGGCAATACTGACATGAATAAACTAAAAAGGTGATTAGATAATGATTAGTCTGGGGAAAAATATAGTCTGATGCTGCATTATTTAAAAAATACTGTTAGCCTATTATACTTATAAAAACTCGTCACTCCTCATTAGCGACCTACTCCACAACGCTGTTTTTACAATGCTACAGTACTTGTATGAAGGTACACCAAAGATACCTTTCTCAACACATTTCACAGTTTCTCAACATGGCAGGAACTTGTAAACATTCCACTTAATTCTATACATTTACTTGTAAAACCTTTGCTTTTTGGCTAATATGAATTTAAATCAGGTGACCAACCTACAACAACCAATTTAGGATATGACATCTGGAAGGGGCCATCTTTTCTCATTTTAGAATTTTATTTAAATAGGATACTGTAGTGGCTTTTCCAGGAAGTAGGCCTGGGTTGTGTCACAGAGTATGGTGTCTCTGTGTGTGTGCAAGTTTAAGGAAAGTACAAAGGGTTGAAGTTCATACATCATTTAACAATTAATCTGTAGTGTTTCCCGACCCGCATCACTGTCCCACAGCCCATCACTGTCCCACAGCCCATCACTGTCCCACGGCCCATCACTGTCCAACGGCCACACCTCCCACAGCCCATCATTATCCCACAGCCCATCGCTGTCCCACAGCCCATCACTGTCCGACGGCCACACTTCCCACAGCCCATCACTATCCCACAGCCCATCACTGTCCCATGGCCCACACTTCCCACAGCTCATCACTGTCCCATGGCCCACACCTCCCACAGCCCATCACTATCCTATGGCCCACACCTTCCACAGCCCATCCCTGTCCCATGGCCCACACCTCCCACAGCCCATCACTGTCCCACTGCCCACACCTTCTACTGGGAATCATCCTGTTTCTCCCATTTAGCCAGCCAGCATTGCACTCCTGTTTATTTCAGGTTTTTAAAATTCTGTGGTACCATACTGTATGTAGATTCACTGTGTTTTGTTGTGAAAAGGAGATAAATAAAAAAGATTAACTGTTGTGTATTTGGATATATACAATACTGTTGAGGACAGTTTTAAATAACCGTGACACCATAGTAACAATGAGGCAGGCATACAGGTTAGTGAACATGAGAAGATTCCTGCAGTTACATCATTCACACCACTTCCTGGAGACACCCACCTCATCTTTGACCCAATCAGCTTCAGTGAGGTGGGGGGGGGGGTCACAGGTGAAAGAAGCTTAGCTGAGGCTGCTTACTCAGGACTATGTACCTGCCTTAGCCCTGACAACACAAGGTAGAACAGGGAGTTTGGATGTAAGCAGAGACCCCAGCCATACAGGCCTCCACCCTACGTACAGCTCACAGAGTTTCTGAGGCCCTCTGTGGGGAACACTTACAGAGAATGAGGTGTGACATGCTAGCAGTGACTGGGCAAAGTCTTCTCACTTTACTGGACTCTTACCCAACATGTTGCTGGTGAAGTGAAATTGTGCCTTATATTTGCCCTAACACAGTAATCACTTTTACCACATCATAACCTGTGTATTCTGTAATGTTATCATGCCCAGAAGGGGCTGGGCAGCCAGTCAGCCTTGGGCCTCCAGGAGTTATTGTGGAGTTTTTGGTTCCTCTCCTCTGCTGTTGTCTGGCTTTATTCATATTTATTTGTCTCTTTAACTCCAATCATTCACTTGCTGTTATTCTGTAAAATCTTCAATTTCTTCTGTAAAGCGTTTTGAGGCACCTTCTAAAAGGTGCTATGTAAAAATTAATTGAATTGAATTGAATTCATATTGGAACGACTTGTTTGTCTTGTTTATAAAGACATTTTGAATCAGTCTGAGCTGTTAAGGTCTAATACGTTGATAATTCGAAATGGGAATGGATGTAAATCTGTTTTTGAGAAAATCGTATTGCATGGGATGGCTAATATAACATCAATAATGTCCGTTCTCAGTGAATGAATCATTGTCAGTTCCTGGTAATGTACCTTAACAATGCACAAGAAATTATATCTATAAACACACTTTTGTGTTTAAATACTGTTCTTACTGCTGTGACTGCAGCAGCCAGGTAAACACACCATATAAGAAGCCAAAATCTGCAGGTGTGTCTCATCTGTTATTATCCCATACCACATAGTAACAGCTGAAAGCTGACAAAACGAGTACATCTATACCATGCATAGAATATATTGTCTTACATAGCTGCTGCATACAAGGTCATACAAAATCACCATTGTTTACTTAAAATACTGACTTGACACTTCAAATGAGGACAGTTAAGCATTTGTCAGTGTAAAAATTGTGGTAAATTTCAGTAATTTCAGTTACATATGGTAAATGTTGATTCATTTTTTTTTAGTAGTGGTCTTAGGTTTCATTACCTGCTACTGAATTAAAAAACAAGCCAACATGCAAATGGTCTTTTTGTAGGTTAAAACTCTGGAAGCAACTGCTGGTCAACAACAGTTTGATGGCTAAGGCTGTAAAAGTACTCAGAGTTGCTGGTAGAGACACACAGGTGTGACAGAATGACAGGATTACCAGGGATCTGCTTCAACTTGTTGTGCAGCATTCTCCTGAAATTGTCATCAGAGGAGAGGTGCTGATTGAGTGGGTGGGGGCGTCGACAAACCCATTACCTGTAGGGTTAAATATGGCACAGCCTACTGCTGCTGAGACCAGCTGCAAGCACACAAACCCTGAAAACACCAATCTACTAGCAAACAAGTCAGTCAGGAATAAACTAGTATGCCAGAGAGGGTCATAGATCCAAGAGCTACAATGTGGAGAACAGTTTTTATGAAGAATCTGCAGGTTTCAACAATCCATTTCATATCAGACCATTGGCTTGTGTACGGTAGTTCATTTTACCATGAACCAGGTTCTGAACCTAAGTAGGAGACTTCATGAGTTTTAAGGTGTGTTTCCTACTGTTTAAATGGTACACATTTATACACTTCATTTTCACTTGTTTGTCACAGTCACAAAATTCAACCACAGGAAGCAAAGTAAACGAAGATGTCCTTCACAGTGGTTTCTTCACATATGCATGTGACCATAAAATACCTGCAAGGTTGGGTGTGTACATTCGTCTGTAATGACCCACTTAGGTATCCCTGAGGAAACCAGCTGTCAGTCAGTATGAACTCTAATAGCAGATGCCAGGAGACTAAGGATGCTTTCACACCTGCCATGTTTAGTGTGGTTGAATTGAACTCTGATTTGTTTTCCCTGTTGCTGAGGTTTGCTTGGACAGGTCTGAGCACAGCAATCGCACCCGGGTGCGGATCAAAAGAACTGCCCGATACCCTTTACTTGAGGACGTCTTAGTCCGGTCCCAAATAAACTCTGGAGAGATTAGTTTGTGGTGTGAATGTGATCTGACCTCAATCTGAACCAACTACAAGGAGTAGACTGCAAGTTTGAGCTAAGCGGCTCCCTTAGCCAGGTGCTCTTTACATGTTGGGATGCAGCAGAGCCCATGTGAACAGCTGAAACATCTAGAGTAAGCAGTAAGCAGGACAATGAATCTTGGTGTAGCATGACTTGTTGATATTTGGGAAGATGAGAACATCTGACAGCTCATACAAATAGCTCATAAACACTGAAGTGTTCAAAATGTTTAGTGAACAGCATAAGGAGACAGGGTTTGTAAGACAAACATGTGTCACGCTGTATGGACAACTATTATAATTATTATTTTACCTCAATAGGCTTTTAAAACATAATGACTTTAATGTAACATCTCAGCATGCATACTCCAAAGATCTACAGTATTTAGGAGAGATTTATATTAATGGCAAGGTATGAATACCTTTGTATATACAGCTGGTGCAGTTACATGCTATGTAAAGAGCTATGTATATAAAATGTGGTTTATATCAATCTACATGTTTATAACTTAATAAGAAGTAAGTGCTGGATGTCTTCACTGTAGCAAGTGTGGCTCTCTGCAAGCATGTGATCTACAACATTTTTCATCACACTGTATTTCTCCTGCTCTACAAGAATAAGAAAATGCGAGCACGCACGCACGCACACACACACACACACAGTGAACCATCCCGGGGTCCCTGGGGAGCAGCACTGTGGTAGTCACACACATCAGCATTTATCTGTTCGTCCCTATCCCCAACCCCGTGTCAGCTACATTGCTGAATCAGGAACACTGTGACCTGTGCGAACTGGACTCTGTGTGGTTGTGTCATGCTTTGGATTTCAATGTTCTTCCAGGTCCAGGAAGCACTGGACTCAATATCAGTCAATATTCAGCTGTGTTATTCTCTGCTCACACTCTGGCATGATTTAGTAGCATCTCCTTTTTGCTCTTGCTGTGCCAAAAGTGTGTTATGGCTACAATAGGATGTCATCTTGTCCAGTGACTCATGATAATTTTTATACTGGGGTTCTGTTTCAAAACAGTTGCTGGGTTTTCTACAGCTTTGCCTCAGCGTGATGATGCAGGTCTTTGTTGTAAACATTCTCATGGAACTAAGCCAAGATCAAATGAGATTACAGGGAAACAAACATACTACAGCAGAATAAAGAATTATGAACAAGACAAATAGTTACATACATTTAGTATCTCAGTCACACACAGAGTCCTTATTTAAAAATAAAGCTGTCGTGATTTAAGGAGGTAGCGATCTTGCCAGGAGCACTTTCAGGTCAGCCCTCAGTGCTGCTGACCTTTGTTTCTCTATTAGTGACTC
>JABJVR010003311.1:0-12753 GCA_025773905.1 Chitala chitala | reverse complement strand
GCTCAGTCATCAGTGGGTTATCCCTTCCTGAGTGGGCCATGTGCTCAGTCATCAGTGGGTTGTCCCTTCCTGAGTGGTCCACTGAGCACAGTCATCAGTGGGTTATCCCTTCCTGAGTGGTCCACTGAGCTCAGTCTTCACTGAATCATGCATACAGTGTGTAGCATTTTATTTTATCTGGCTAAAATATAAAAAATGTAAGAATTATTTCAGTAATTTCATATTATGATTAATAATTTTTTCTCTTAGTTTTTTTTTTTGGTGTTTAAAACTAGCTTGTGTCTTTTCTTATATTTTTACAATGATCAGTTAAGTTTTATCAGCCTTAACTAAGCCAGGTTCCTCCCACTGTGACCGTTGCCCTTGGTTTTCTATTGGCTGATTTCCTTTTTTATACGATGCATTAAAACGAGATGAGCACATTAATTAGCGTATTCCCAGACACTTGAAGGATGCTCATGCACGTTGGACATTCTGCGCATCACACCTGCTGATGCTTCTGAGTTGTGAGAAAAGCCCCTTTGTGCTGTAATACAGCCACTTTTACACAGTGCTATGCGAAGCCCCGCTGTTTGGTTGCAGTGTCCCGTTTCTGCAGACCTGAATGGTGACCCCATATGGCCATGGTGCTGAGGGAGACGTAGCGTTGATGGGGGTGTGTTAAGGTCCCTGAGGAGTCGGGGAGTGGGGAACACTTACAGGACAGGGAAGAAGAGGCCATGCTCATGTTTACACAAAGGAACTTACCTAATCAATTAGTCACTTAATAGCCTTGGCTGGAGTAATTAAGCGGACTTGTGATGGAACTCTTTCGGTCTTTTAATTTCCTTCAGATGCATAAATTCCATCCTCTGGGGTTTGGGTGTGTTGACACAGCAGAAGGAGGCTCTGTTTGACATTGTTGTGTTTGAATCAGGAATTAGCTGAACACTTAAAAATTTTCAGCAAAGATCATGACTCAGTCCATACCCAGAACTGAACGTGGTGCACAAGCCCTGGCTTGGAGTGACCACACAATTTTGTTTTTTTTTTTTTTTTTTAAACATTATGGTCTCGTAACGGTCAAAGCTGCTTCAGATGTCAAAGCTTTGATTAGCAAGAGCCGTGTGGATTTGCCAAAGGAGAACGCTGTGAAATGTTGTGTTTTTGACTCCAGCTCCACAAGATCCTAAGGGACATCTGGAGAATCTTGCTGAGGTCTCTGGGTTTGCGTTTGATGTGTCCAAGGGGACAGTTCGGCAGTGGGTCAGTGAAACAGCTTTTCCACTTCAGACGAGTCCGTGATGAGCACCTGCCATGCTCAGATAAACTCGTTCCTTCGCTCATTTTTCAGACACAAAGGGGCAGGAGGAAATCTGACTTTTTATCAGTTACAGTCTCTGTAACTGATAAAAAGTGGTCTCTGTTTTGGCACCCAGCCAGTTGCTGGGGGGATTAATAACCTCTCTGGTGCTTTTACACGACACAACGCAAATATTGCATTCGTACATTCACAGCTTTAGGAAGTCAAAATACAGTTTGCAGGGCTACATCAAGGAACTTTCTGGAAAATGGAGGATGCCAGTGCTTTGTAATATGTTACTGGAGTATAGCTGTAGTGTAGCTCTAAAAAACAGACAGTTAAAGAATTCTGCCAACATTAAATAACCCTCATTTTGCACCAGTAGAACCTGTTACTATTTCATACTTTATGTTGTACTCATGCATTTTGTTGGTGGTGTGGTGTCGGGATAAAGTGTGTCTGTTGGTATTTTAGTGAGAGGGTTATGTAGCACTCTGCCAGACAGCAGTGTGAAAGTGTGTCTGTTGGTATTTTAGTGAGAGGGTTATGTAGCACTCTGCCAGACAGCAGTGTGAAAGTGTGTCTGTTGGTATTTTAGTGAGAGGGTTATGTAGCACTCTGCCAGACAGCAGTGTGAAAGTGTGTCTGTTGGTATTTTAGTGAGAGGGTTATGTAGCACTCTGCCAGACAGCAGTGTAAAAGTGTGTCTGTTGGTATTTTAGTGAGAGGGTTATGTTGCACTCTGCCAGACAGCAGTGTGAAAGTGTGTTTGTTGGTATTTTAGTGAGAGGGTTATGTCCAGTGTGCAAGGTGGAAAGGATTAAACACTGGAAATGTCATTGTCCTTGTGATGTGTGAATGGGAAAGAGCCCCAGTATTTATTCTTTTAAAAGAGGTGTGGAGGTTCTCTCAACAGAGACTTTCACAGAGCCGCAGTGGTCTGTATTCAGAGCCAGACACACACAGCACCTGGGCTACACAAGAGCCATTAGCTCATTTGTTTTACGGTTAAATAACATGATTTGTGCCCTTGATGCTTCAAGTTCATCTCCCTGGAGACGCTCTGTTGTATCACCTCCGGGCTTGTAGTTAAAGGCACTCAGTAAAATGCAGTAAAACATTTACCTGCACCGTCTGCCTGACAACAGAGTAAACATGAAACTTGTCATGGAGTGTTAGTTAGATGAAAGGCAACATGTAATTTGCCATAGTGTGTGAGTGTCCCATTAACCAACAGTGACTGTTTTATTGTTGCTTAAATTCATCATTTTAATGTGTGCTGAGGGACAGTTCTGTTGTACACTCTGAGATCTGCAGTAAGCGTGCTCTGTGAATGATGGTGTACAAATGAAGCCCCCTCCCTCTCCAGTCGCTGCTGGGGGGCATTCACCCCTCCCTACCAATATCTTCCTCAGTTCACCTAAGGGGTGTCGAGTCTGAGGCTGGACCAGGCGTAGAGCAGACACTGAGACAGACGGCAGACTTATCACATACAAGTCTATCAAGGGACGCTGTTTTTGCTGACCTTTACTGTTGGTAATTAGTTTTTGTTTATTATTTTATTTTGCATACATTTAATTCCATTACAGCACCCCAAGGTACTGGACAAGACTGTGGTGTAAAACATTGTTACAAGCGAATTTTGTACTGAACAAATAGGAACCTAAAGCCAGATGGCAGTAGAGCAGAGAGACCAGAACACTTTATTAAGGAGGGAAAAAGCCCTCCCAGGGCTCAGGGGCAGCTGACAGCCTGATTTACAGTCTGAACTACAGTAAACATGGACGTTAACTCTAATTAGGGCAGAGTCACGGTGTAAGATGCTGTTATTAATCTCTTTTGTAGCCCAATGGTCAGTCACAGGAGCTCATACGTTTGGTGGTGTCAGCCGCGCCCCCCACCACTGCAGGCTTCGGCAGAGGCGACGCTGTATGAACCATCTGCGTGTGTTTGACAGACGGAAGCCTGAATAACTCTGTATAACCCAGCGAGGTCAAGTGAAGCTGGGTGAGGAGGGAATGAAGGCCAGTGCTTTGCACTGAACCATCTAATCTTGCTCCGCAGTTAGACATGGTGAAAGCATATCGACGTGGAGAGGAGCCCTGAAGGACTGGAATTAAATGGTGCCTTCTGGACAGGGAAGGTGATTAGAGCAGAATGCCATTAGAGCACAGTGGAAGGAAAACCGTAAAAGGAGCAAGCCAGCAGCAGCCACCAGTGTCACATGCACTTTAACTGAAGGTACGAGTGAAAGCCAAACTCCGTATGCCAGCTCTCTATTGGACATTAGTGCTGTCACTTTCTTAGAAAGACACACCCCCTCCACTCTGTATGCATGCTCTCTATTGGACATTAGTGCTGTCACTTTCTTAGAAAGACACACCCCCTCCACTCTGTATGCATGCTCTCTATTGGACATTAGTGCTGTCACTTTCCTACAAACGCCTGTTGACGCCATGAACCTGTTCTCATTTGGACCCTTATGCTGTCATGTTGTCTTTTTCGCACAAGACAGCTTTGATTACTGAAGCCTAATGCTGGGTGCCAACATGCTGTCCACTCACAGTCGACTGTACGCTGACCGGCGTCCTTTACAGCTCGAACACTGTAATGGATTTGTGGGATTCAAAAGTGGAATTTGTGTCAGTGAGTCTGGGATTAAGAGTAATGCCCTTGTGCAAGGAAAAGGCAGGGCCAGACGTGCCATCAGCTTCCAAATGCACTGGGCTTTGCTTCCAACAGAACACGCTTCTCTTAACGCTGAGCCGTAGAGACTTCACTAAGCATGCAAACAGAACGGGCTTTTATTTTCTGAATGAGTGGAGAGAAACAGAGCTATGAATAGGACAAAGCTGGCCAGCTCACGATGGACCAGCTGAATGGTTTTTATTTTACACGAAAGAGGCCTTTGCTGTGCCTAGCGTGATTTATCGGCAAGCCGTAAGAATGCGCTCTGCAAAAGACTGGGATTCCTACAATACGGAAATAGCGCGTGCCGTCGCTTTCTCAATTTAAGAACAACTTTGATGAATTATGTATGCTCTTATTATCGGTAAGCTACACACAGGACAAAATTTGTCAGGGGGCTTTCATGTGACAGCTCTTCGTGCCTTCTGAATAGGACGGGGAGATGTTAAATTAGAATGATGTGAAAGGTAGACATTAATTTTATATATGTGTTTTTTGCATGATGTGTTTAGGTGGCACAGTTACTTCATGTTGTTTATGCTGAAAGTTTTCATGGTCCACCATGGGCTGCCATAGCCGTGTGCTTTCGCTGTAGGAGCACACTGCAGCCTGCCTTGTCACACTCACTCGCCTGTGCTTTATCTTTATATCATGCTATTACAGCTCAATCACACTAATTTATTTTTAAATTTATCAGCAAAAATCACTGTTCAAAAACATCTGAGGAGCAGATGAACCCAGTTTTTGCATGATGATATATACAATACATATAGGTGAGATGACATACACATACACAAACGAGCATGACGTTATACACAAACGCAAACGAGTGTAACATTATGCACATACAGAAACAAGTGTGATGTTATACACATACACAAACGAGAGTGATGTTATACACATACACAAACGAGAGTGATGTTATGCACATACACAAATGAGCGTGACGTTATACACACCCAAATGAGCATGACGTTATACACGTACACAAATGAGCGTGACGTTATACACACCCAAATGAGCGTGACATTATACACACCCAAATGAGCATGACGTTATACATGTACACAAATGAGTGTGACGTTATACATGTACACAAATGAGTGTGACGTTATACACACCCAAATGAGCATGACGTTATACACGTACACAAATGAGCGTGACGTTATACACACCCAAATGAGCATGACGTTATACACACCCAAATGAGCATGACGTTATACATGTACACAAATGAGTGTGACGTTATACACACCCAAACGAGCGTGACGTTATACACATAAGCAAACTAATGAGATGATATACACATGCGCAAAGGAGTGTGATGATATATAAATACAGAAACAGCATAACGTATGTCTTACATACAGCAGCCCCTATGAAACTCAGCTGCTTTTGGAAACATTTCAGTTTCCAGAAATCCAGGTACCAAAACTCTGTCCCATAACTTTAGAAAGGAAAAGTAATTAATAATGTTTCCAGTCCATCCCAAAACCCTAAACCAATTTTACCAAATATCATAAAAACGCAATACAAGACCTTAAAAGCCATGATTTTACATTATCAACTCATACCAAGAGTTTGGCACTAAAAGAAAATAACCATTATAGTGTATATTTGCAGAATGGCTGTGTGTGCGTGCGTGCGTGCATGCATGTGTGCATGTGCATGTGTGCGTGTGTGTTCATTGCCAGATTCATATGCCATGTTGTCTTTACATGTTGACGTGTCATTAATACTGAACACAAAGTTTGCTCAGATGTTTACTTTTCATTTGAGTACTCTTCTTCACTCTTAGCCATTCTTTCTTCTCTGCCACTGGTGAATTGAATAAAAAGGGAAGTTTTAAAGCATTAAGTTAAAACCAGAAAAGGAAAAATATGCATGCCCATGGTTGGAACACAGACAGACTGCAGGCTGGGCTCTTAATGGGTGGAAGTGAAGAGTGGGCCAAGCGGTACTGAGGAGATCACAGCAGTACAATCAGTACCGAGCAGCACAATCAGTACCGAGCAGCACACAGCAGCACAATCAGTACCGAGCAACACACAGCAGCACAATCAGTACCGAGCAGCACACAGCAGTACAATCAGTACCGAGCAGCACACAGCGGTACAGTCAGTACTGAGCAGCACACAGCGGTACAGTCAGTACCGAGCAGCACACAGCAGTACAATCAGTACCGAGCAGCACACAGCAGCACAGTCAGTACCGAGCAGCACACAGCAGCACAATGAGTACCGAGCAGCACACAGCAGCACAATGAGTACCGAGCAGCACACAGCGGTACAGTCAGTACTGAGCAGCACACAGCAGTACAGTCAGTACCGAGCAGCACACAGCAGCACAATGAGTACCGAGCAGCACACAGCAGCACAATGAGTACCGAGCAGCACACAGCGGTACAGTCAGTACTGAGCAGCACACAGCAGTACAGTCAGTACCGAGCAGCACACAGCAGTACAATCAATACCGAGCAGCACACAGCAGCACAATCAGTACCGATCAGCTCACAGCAGCACAATCAGTACCGAGCAGCACACAGCAGCACAATCAGTACCGAGCAGCACACAGCAGTATAGAGCAGCACAAAGCAGGACCGACCTGTCAAACGATATATTGAAACAGGTCCGGTCATGAGGACTTGGTGCTAAAAGGAGGCTGTGAATTAGAAGGCCCGATCAGAGAGGTGAGCCCACAAGGCCTGCTGTGGATGTGGTAGGACTCGTTTCACCCGAATATGTTATAAATTCTGTCAGTGTGGTCACAGTGGCTGAATGATTAATGAGGGCCGTTCGCTTTGTGTTTCTGGAAGGAATGTGTCAGGAAAAAAAATGTTACTAAGTCTTGAAATAGCTTCGCAGGTTGGCAAGGGTCCATTAAACTCTTGTCCTTGTGTTGTTGAACAGTGAAAGTGTGTGGACTCTTAAGTGTGCGGACTGTGCATATTTTATCCAAAACATGCATCATGCAGTACAATTAGTTGACAGTGATAAGTGGTAATTCCACTTGGTGATGGTGATGTTGTTATTTTTGTTATATGCCTATAAATAATGAATGATTCACGTGTGTCAACCGGAGGTGTTCCTGTTTTGCTCTGCCAGGCTTTGTCTGCACACTGTGACATTGTAAAGTGCAGTTCATCTCCAGCTCACACTGGGACCCGGTGCTCCTTATTAAAGCACCTGCTACATCAGGACGGACTTCACCCGGGCTTTCTCCACTTTTCCTACTCTGTGGGCTGATGATTGTTTCCTTTTCTCGGCCACAGGAGGTTTTAGCAGTGAGAGCTTCACCGTGCTAACCACAACAGGAATGCAGAGGGGTGCACACAAGCGACGTTGGACCCTGATGTGACGAGCTAAGATGAATGTAGTTTCCTGTGTCTTCATACCTCCTGGACCACTGGAGATAGGGAGATCGTTTCTTTTTTCCTGAAAGCTCATTTGCTTAGGGTATGCTCTGACTGGGGAAACAGGCTGTGCTCACGCCAGCAGACCTTCCCTGCTTGTTATGACTGCCTAGCAGACCCTGGCAGACCCTACCGTGTCTTGCTCTGTAATGATGAGCAGGATGCGTTGAGGGTAATTTGAAAGCTGTCTCATGCCAACGCAGAGCTGCATTGTTTTAACAGTGACCTGCAGGTGTGGATCATGCGTGGCTGGTTTCAGCATGAGAAGGGAAGTGTTCACAACAGAAGAACAGAATTTTTTCTTCCTAATTGGGCTTCGGAGTCCTTGTCGGTTAAATCCCAATTCCTCACGAATGTCAGATAATCTACGCTCTGCTGCGGTTGTACTCTAAGTGCTAATTATAATGTGGTTGATGATGGCCACAGCATACATTGGTGCAGAAACAGAGGGCAGTGCTGGCTCACAGAACAAGTTTTAGAAAGGATAATTGGAGCCAGGGGCAAACATAAATGATCTGTTTTCTTAACATTTTTAGGGTTTTCATTTAACTTCCAGAACAGGGCCCTGGGAGGTCCAGAGGGTACCTGTCCAAACCTGAATGGCTGGATGTGTGAGTGAAACGGGCTGGTTTGGAGAAGCTGCATACAACATGAACCTTCTCCATGATCTCCACTCTTGGTAGAACCTTCCCAAACAAGGATGCCTGGCTGTGGTCGGTAGTCACCACTACTGTACTTCATTGTACAGTGCTGAACCCTGAATATGTAATCCTTGTCTTTCTCGTAGGGTGTTTATTCTATAGATTTGAAGTGAGATTACCAAAAACAGTGGTGACCAAAAATATAAAATTTTAGCAGAAAATCATCTTAGCATCTCGGTTTCTATGAAGGGTTGTGATTATCTGTGCCTTAAATAGAGTGTTAGTGGTCTCTGTGCTTATTCAGGCAAACCAAAACAAGAACGTACTACAAGCCACCCACTGTTAATGTGTTGCATGTTTTGAAGCCACATAGTCCGAACCATCATGAGCCAAGTTCTGAAGGCACAACCCTCGGTGCTTTCTGTAATCGCAGGGTGTTCAGAAACATGTCGTGTTGCATGTCTGCTCCTTCAGCTGTGTTTTCTCCTCAGTGTGTATAGAGTGTGATGACTGACAAAGACCCTCAGAAGCAAACGCAGAGCCACTTAAGGTTCATAAATGAGTGCTCTGTGTGTGCGCGCGCGTGCATGTGTACGTGTATGCATGTTGTGTGTGTGTGTGTGTGTGTGTGTGTGTGTGTGTGTGTGTGTGTGTGTGTGTGTGAGATTCTTGGCCCAGAAGTGGTAGGAAGGGCATCACCCCCCACTCTTAGGTGATATTGGTTGGCTGTAATTAGCATTGTTTTATTGAGCAAATATTTTTATTTCCAAACATTTATTATTATTATTATTATTATTATTATTATTATTATTAATAATAATAATAATCATCATCATCATCAGCAGCTACAAAAACGTGCATGCAGGATTGATCAGAACTTTAACTGCTCATGTTACTATAAACTTTTTTCATAGCAGCACTGCGGGATCTTTTCCTTGGCGGTTGGTCTGTAAAGGTCACCCCCATCTTCACACTTGTGTGCACACTGTAATTACAATCAAAGCCCCCCGTGTTTGGCCTCACTTTGCTTTTTTTCTGGACAGATTGTTTGGAGTGTTTGTCTACTTTCCTTTAATTGTAGCTTTTCACTCGGACCCAGTGCTGTGTACTGAGTCGAACGGGCAGTTCTGTGGCTGTGTGGCAGCCGTGGGCCAGTGTTGACTAAAGTGAGGTGTTAGCATGCAGGGGTGACCCAGGGTAAATCTGCCAACCTGCCCTTTTATACACTTCTACAATATTAAGCAGCCACTGCCTGTCACTGTGAATGAATTAGTCTGAAATATGACCTTGCTGTGTGCAGCTGGTATACCAGGGCATTTTGCTCACAAAACTTCAATATCATTATCATTCACATTAAAAATACATTATTGGTGGAATAAAAAACAAAGTTTATGAACATTCAGTGGAATAAATAACTAGATGTTGTATATGTGTTTACATGTTTGGTACTTTTGCTCAGCCTGTTTGGACGTGCTCTTGGAGTTTGCTGTACAGTCTCATCTCTGGGGGCTCACAGCACGATTTATAAAGATGGGAGCGCATGAACAGACACGGACGTGTTACTGGTCTCGTGAGTGAGCGGGCAGGATAACTCCTCCTTGGTGTTGAGTATAACACACATCCCTTATGCTGTGTCACACTGTCATGATGTGGATAGATGAGGCAGAAGGATCAGCTCACACAGGGACTGGCCAAATTAAGCAGAGAGGGTCATACTTTTAAAGTCTTCACAAGTAAAGATGGGATCACCACTGAAAGACCCCTCATAGCCAATCACAATGTCCACTTTCTGGCCAATCACTGAGCTCATATTCTGGCCAATCACCGAGCCCCTATTCTGACCAATCGCTGAGATCATATTCTGGCCAGCCACTGACCCTGTATTCTGGCCAATCACTGAGTTTGTATTCTGGCCAATCACTGAGCTTGTATTCTGGCCATTCACTGAGCCTGTATTCTGCAGCCCTTAAGATCTCCATCCTAAAAGTACAGAGAATGCTGTCACTTTTCATCCTGCCTGTGTCACAGTGGCTTAATCTCTTAAATGGTCTGTCTCTTAGTCTATCAGTAGGCAGTAGTGAGAATGCTCGTTAGAGATAAGGCATGTGTGTGAGCGAGTGTGTGTGTATTATCTATATTGATTTTTAATTTGTTGGGCTTTTCTTTATCATTTTTAAGGTTCACTGGCCTGAGGGTTCAATTTGGTTTTTACAAGAAAATCAAAAGCTAGCGCTGTTTCACTCTGCTCAAAGCTGCTTACAACATAAGACAACTAGCCCAACATACACACACGTTGAGTTTTGTTGGGGGGTGGAGAGGTCTTTTCCACAATTAAGGTCCGTGTTCAACTGAAATATATGGATGGATAGAAAACTTTTAAGGATATACAGCTTCTGCAGGCTAATATTAAAATAAAAGCCAATTAAAAAAAATAAAATAAAAAACATCAGGGTGGGAGGCAGAAGTGTCCAGCTTCGAATCCCAGGCTAGCCAGGTGTGCCCTGAACAAAACACTCTGTGCTAGCTCCCTGGGCACCGCATGTAGTTTGGCAGATGAAATAAGAAATAACATCTGGTAACAAGGAAAGCATAACAATTACATTTTTGCATACTCTTGTTGACTGCATGGATGTGTTCTGTCAAATCCAGTTTGCTCTGTTAGCCGATATCTCTCTTACATACAAAGGAAAAAGCGTCACGCGTGTAACTTAATTAGTGAACAGAGACGTGTCACAATTTCACACACAAACGTTTCTACTCCTGCAATGCAGAACTTAGCCCAAGACTGTCATTCACACAGGGATGATTCAGGATGCTTAGTTGTATTAAATGTTCTCTTATGTTTATGCAGGGAGCCTTTATTTAAAAACTCATTAACAATCGACTTGCTTTTTTAACTTTATTTTGAACATTGTTTTGTTTACCCTGGTGTTAAACCCTTAAATCATTTCTGTCTGTCTATTGAATTGCTTTGGTTGGTTTAAAGTTTGCAAACAGCAGTTTAAAAATAATAGTTTGTTGAATTTTGTGATAATGCAGCAGTTTAATGGCATGTTCTGTCGCATGCTTGATAACTAAATGAACCAATGCATTTATCTGTCAGCACCGGTTCCTCACTATCCTATCAGATAATTAACTTTCACCAACATAAAGCAGTAAATTCTGTGGAGAGAAGCACAGCTAATGTAAATGAAGGGAGGTGTCTGTGTGTCCCCTGCTGTAGGGAGGTGTCTGTGTGTCCCCTGCTGTAGGGAGGTGTCTGTGTGTCCCTGCTGTAGGGAGGTGTCTGTGTGTCCCCTGCTGTAGGGAGGTGTCTGTGTGTCCCTGCTGTAGGGAGGTGTCTGTGTGTCCCCTGCTGTAGGGAAGTGTCTGTGTGTCCCCTGCTGTAGGGAGGTGTCTGTGTGTCCCCTGCTGTAGGGAAGCTTTTTCTGTCCCATCATTCAAGCTGTTCACACCTTCCCTTTACAGCCTGCCCCACTTCATTCTACATTCCATTCATTCATGTTCAGAAATGCAGCGAGGTGATTGGCTGGATGTGTGAGGTGGCCATTCTCCAGTGCCTCTGATTGGCTCCCTGAAGCTCAGGCTGCTGTGGTTCACAGGGGACAGCTGCCAGCCAGCTGTCATACTGTGTGCTGTTACTGTGTCAGACGCAGCTTGACAAGCGGCGACAGGCTGAGAGGTGCATTCTGGGAGTCTCCTTTGGTGTGCATCCCCTCCCACAGCGGCTCCCGCTCTGGAGAACCCGGAGAACATCAGCTGTCCTAATCTGTCTCAGTGGAATGTGGAGCCGCTGCCGCGTGTGTAGGTGCACCGAGGGGGGTTTGCGTCAGTGACCTTGTGTGGGAATGAGCTGCCAAACAGGAGCTCCTGAGTGCCCCGCGCCCCGAGACTGCTCTGATGGGCATTCATATTCGCGTGTAGGTAACCACGCATCCTGGCGTCTCACTCCTCAGCGATGGCTCTTTGAGTGCTGACCTAGGATCAGCCGTAGCAGTTCTTACCAGGCATGAGTAATCAAAGCCGACAGCTCCTTTACAGAACCAGCTCGCTTTGCTCAGAGGGATCGTCTGCTTTCTCCTCTCACACATTAACTGCGGGGGTTGCTGAATGTATTATTCATCTCGCAGGCCTAATGGAAAGTACTACGAGTCTGAAGCCCTCTCCTGGTGTTTCTAAAACACGAACTTGGCTTTTATTTGTGCTTGTCAAAGAGGCACGAGGATGGACTAACGTGTGTGATAGGCACAGAAATGCGGAGAGCAGAGGAGCTTATTACACACCCACAGGGGATTAACATGCCTCCCTCCGTCCTGCAGTTACCAGCCACTCTGGATCCTGATGAATGTTGTGCCTCAGCTACTCTGAGCAGGATGCATGGCGCCACAGACAGGAAGTACACTGTCATTTCCACTGTCGCAGCATACGAGTGTGTATGAAGCTAGACTCCGTCCCACACTAAACGTGCTTCCATAAAAATAAATTCATCATTACGTTTTATATCATTGGAAAGCATACCTTTCTGTTAGTGTCACACCAGAGGCCAAGACCTCGCAGAGTGAAATTTCATTGCCATGGTATTTTGGGCTGCTTTTACTGGAGGTATGGTATGCATGGGCGGCACGGTGGCGTGGTGGTTAGCACTCTCGCCGCGCACCTCCAGGCCTGGGGTTCAATTCCCTCCTTGGGTCTGTGTGCGTGGAGTTTGCATGTTCTCCCTGTGCTTGGTG
>JABJVR010003309.1:0-16088 GCA_025773905.1 Chitala chitala | reverse complement strand
GCACACACACACACACACACACACACACACATACACACACACACACACACACACACACACACACACACACACACACATATTCACACCTAGGGTCCATGCTGCAGGAAAGCAGGCAAGCTTCAAACACATTCAGTCTGTTGGGGCAGTCAGAAATAAGTCCCCCCATGCATGCTCTCCTCATGAGCGATGAACAAACAAGCAGTCTGTTATAGAAACAATTTTAACAAGGCATTTTCACACGTTTGCTTCAATTCCTTTCACTGCGCTGTCAGGGGGCTACCTTTGTGCTTAAGGAGAAAATTCCATAAGTTATGCATTTAAAAGCCTGAAATGCTACAAGTCCACCTCCCCCGCTAAGAGGATGAAATGGGAACGTGACCGGGGTGATTAAATGACATAATTTTGGAGACCAAGAGGGTATCCCAGAAAGCTGGTTTAGCAAGTAACCCAAATCTGTTAACCCCAAACTCTGAATTCTCTGTTTCAGAATCAAGGTTAAAATGAATGTCTGTTCAGTCACTATGGCAATTTATACACTGAACTAAACCTGTTTGACAAGATGTGTAGTTCACTGAAACCCTGGGTTTATAGGTGGGACTGTAGTAGAGTAGCCAAGATGTGGATGTCGAAAATGCTGTGTCCATTCACACACGAAGTGGTCACCATGAGAGGATCATTAAACCACCGTTGTATATTCCTGCACTTTTAGATGAATATCTGAATGAACATTAGTGGTTCTTGTCCAAGTCCGCCCTGTATTTGAACAGCCCTGTGAAGCCGTACAATTTGAATATTACACAGTGTGGGTTTGTCATGACACATACAGTATGGTGATTTGGTGAGTGCCCATGTTACTGATCATGGGTTCAAATCAGTTTGTTTTTTTTCCAAATGTGAAACCAATGGACCTATGTTTTTAAGATACTAATGCAACAGGCTTTTTTCAGTGCACGCCATCTCTCTGTCCTTTGTTACAGCTGTAGTGCTGCCTTTTGTAAAATTATGAACTTGCATTCTACATCTGTTGCACGTAAATTGTTTCTTAAAAATGATTTTGATAACAATTTATATTCAATCCACTTAATCATATAAATAATTATGTGGAACCAATGCATATACATGTTTTATGTTACTTCAATACATCTTTCTTTTCAGTGTAAAGTAGGCAGCTCCACACCTCATGATGTCTGTTTCAATTGTAAACCATTGCCAGGTCCCATGTCCATCATGTCCCCTATGTCCACTAGATGCTGCAATTTCCATCTTACCTTTCCCTCGTGTTATTTGTCTATATAAAACCAGTGTTCTCAGCTGTGCATCACATCCCCTTTGTGTCCTTAAATATCTGCAGTTTGTATCAGTCATGCTGGTTATTGTTGCTGTTTGTTAGTCCATAGCCTAGTTTATCCTTTGTAACCCTTTGTACCTTGTTTTTGCTGTGAATAAACCTCCCTCTGCATGTGGACCTCGCCTCAGCCTGTCTGATTCGTGACAACCATTAATTCAGTGACCTACTGAACACAGCATTTTATTGTTCTTTGTATATGCACTTGCACAAGGTTCAGCCTACACCGATTCTTAAAATGAAAATCCACTGTTCTGGAAATTAAACGTCTGGGTTGTCCAACTTTGAGTTTCAACTAAAACTCTGAGCTTTTAAAACCACTTTTCTGGAATATCTACAAAATAGCACATTTCAAAATCTGTACTATTGAGATGGGTGGTGTATGTGTTCCCCTGCTGTTGGACACTGCTCCATTCTACTTCACATCTCCTTTTTACTGGAGATGTGAAGTAGAATGGAGCATTTCCTTTTAGCTGTCTCAGCCACATTCTTCACCCAATATGGAGCACTGTGACCTTACCAGTACGTTATGGCTGGCTCCAGGTCTTTTTCGGCTTTTGATTTTCATGTGTCCAGCTACAGTGCCTACTTTGTGGGCCTGGATCGTTTCACCTGTCTTGGTCTTTTTCTCGACAATGGGAGTTTTGCCATTCTCACCACTAGCCCTCCATGGCAGTCACAGCTGATTGCAGTGTTCAGTGTTCTTGGCTACATTACTACCTTTCATGACAAGCCTCTGATTGACACCACCACTGAAACATAATTCAGCTACTAAGATGCATCCTACTGGCCCTACATGATGACATCACTGCCATGCTCCAAAGACTCCAGGAGGTGGGCATGATTGAACCAGTTGATGCCTCCCCATAGGTGTCTAACCTGGTGGGGGCCTATGGATCTGTATTGATCTCAAAACAGTGAATAAAGTTGTCATTCTGGGCAAGTACCCTCTTCCCACATTGGAAGAACTCACCTTGCACTGGCTTTATTACCTCCAAATTCCTCTTCATATTGACAGCTGAACTTGACAGGTTCTGTAACTGGTGTTTTCTGCTACACGGAAAGGGTTCCTTTTGGTCTGAGCTCTGTCCCCAGCTGCGCAAAAAGGTAATGTCCACAATTTTTGCTGGCATCCCTGGTGTTTTCATCTATCCTGGCAACATTGTGGTTCATGGTCCAATACTCCCCAGCCATAACAAGTGTCTCCACCGGGTGTTCCAGGTACTCCAGCACCACCACCTCACCTTAAACAAACATAAACATGTATTTGTAGCAGTCACTGTCGAGTTGTGGTATTGTGCCTTTCAACTGATGCCCCCCCCCCCACTGATGTCCAATATTGAAGCCAGCTGGTGTTTTTAGCTCCTGCTCCTATTAAACCAGCCCAGGTTGCCTCCTTCCATGGGATGACTGTCTATTATCTCTGCTTTCTGCCACAGTACTATGTCACCAGTGCACCACTGCACCAGGTCCTACAGAAGGATGTCTGCTCAGAGGCCATTCATCCTCTGAAGATACAATTACCTTCCACACTGTCCTGATGCATCTCAACCTTTCCAGCCCTACATTTGTCACCTACGATGCTTCCAGCAGTGTTGCCGGAGCCATATTGTCCCAGTTTTTAGAACTGGGTGAGGAAGCCTGATGGCTTTGCCTCTCAGGCCTTTTTCTGTGGAACAGCAGTGGAAGACCGTGAGAAGTGGCTCCTGTTTTTGTATGGCCATCCCTTCACACTAAGGACAGATCACCAAGGGTATATTTATAAAACTTTGTGTGCATTTCAAAATAAAAATTAGCATATGCAGAAAAACAAAAAACTTACAAATGCACAAAAAATTGCAATTTATAAAACTTAATACAATTTCTATTTTATGAATCACATTTATCTTGAAATTGTGTGTGACTGCAAGTGTTTTTTACAATGTACTAATCACTCTTTGCAATCCTTCTCTGCCCATATGTCCACCTGATGCCTATCTGGGCACCATCTGACCAGGGTACCTTGTTAGAGTTGCCGACACCCAGTATACCCCCTGAATGAAGCTTTCACTCAAGGGACACCCCGAGCCTACAGAGACCTACATGTATATCTGGGGCACGCACAGACTCTATATTGCCATTCATAGTCTCCATTATCCCCCCTTCCTGCATTAAATTTTTTTTGGAGTGGGAGGATGTTGTGACACTTGGCGCCTGTTAAGGTACTATTGAGCTATTCAGGGATTGACGGGTTTTGCATTTACCATATGTTGGAGTGGGATTATGAGTGTTTTTGTGTTGAGGGAATAAATTAGCAGAGGTTTGAAAAGTGATCCATCTTCTTCCATGTTTAACACAGCATAACACAATGCATACTTACAAACTGAGTGGCCAGCATAATCTGTTAGAGGAAATGCAGTGAAACCTAACAATAACGTTTCATTACGAATGATGTAACAGCACTCCTCAGTTTGTGTATGAAAACAAGATGGTGGGCACTAGTGTCAGGACATTATTAGGAAACAAAGCATACAGCCTTGACACACTCACACCTTAAAAAGTACACCTCCCCACTATTGTCCAGTTCAGTGAATAATTTTAAGCCATAGCATTCTTTGAGTTTTGATAACATGATATTTGGTTTACAATTTGAATTATACGATACAACATTTTTCAACCAAAGAATGCACATTCCTAAGTATTAGATTTGTTTCAATGCTTTTTTGCTATATGTTTTTGGTTGACACACATGTGAATCTAAATTTCACTGTGACAAGATTTACTCAATTTAGTCAATTTTTTCTATTAATTGCACAAATGTAAACACTCTGCTGATTTCTGTTAATTTCCTCTCTTGTTAGTTCTGTTGAACAAGTAAATTTCACCCAACAAAGCTCACATTTCTCCTCTGTAACTTCATTTTTAAAATTTCTCATTTGTCTGCAGTTATTTTTAAATTATTTATAAAACTTTCTTACAGTGTACACAATATAAGGAAGCAGAATGAGATGTTTGTACATTTTATTATGAAGTGCATTAAAACAATGACTAAACATTTGACATTTAGGTAATTTGTGATTCTGATTAAATCAACTGTTAATTGTTACATTGGGAATTTATACTGATTTTAGTGATGTTTTGTAGAATTGGTTTGTGTTTTTGAAATCACTGGAAATGCATTCTTTTACCATTTAAAATAATGGAAATCTTTTTTCCCATCCCTGTTTTTGCAAGTTACATGGGATTTGCAGCAGCTAATTGTTGCAATACAAACAGCCTACTTTAACTTGATCTCTGTGCATGCCCCATTTAACATGTAAACAAACCACATACACAAAACATGGCTTTAATAAAACAAAATGATGGACATACATACAGCACTTCTGACAGGTCACTTGTAAATGCATTTAATAGTGTTTAGGTTTTTAAAAGTTTTAAAACTCCATAATCATAGTAGAAAATGTCTTAATAATACAGCATGTTTTATTCAAACCTGTAATCGTTAATTGTAACCAAACTGTAATAATTAATTAACAGATTAAACACAGGTGCCATTGACAAAGAACACTTAATCAGGAGCAGTGTCTTAAATGATTAACAAGAAATGGATGAAATATAATTAATCATAATTAAATATTATTAAATTTTTATCACAATTCAATATTATGATAAAACAGCAGTATATCATTGTCATGCTTTTTAAATTCTTATTAAAAATGAATAAATCTTATTGGTACAGTAATTATACAAAAAATGTTTAATTCACATTATGGTTCAATTAAGATCAGAAATTGGCTGAAGCAAAACCCTGAGCCCACTGCAGCCCACCAGGACTGTGATTGCCTATCCATGCTTTAGAGAAAGGCAAGAGAGCAGCAGGTGTTCCACCCCAGGTGCTCACCTTGCCGGTGATGAAAATGTTGGCGAGTGTGGTGGTGAAGGTGTTACCCGTGTCATCTTTCACATTCACCATGTCGATGGGGCCAGGGTGCCTCTCCGTGTGGGTGACCACACCAATACGGCCCAGGCTGGCTCTGCCTATCACCACACACAGGTTTCCTGTACGGACACAAGGCATATATCTGAGACCAAGAAACTCACCAAGCACTCACAAATCAGGCACAAATTGCAATTCTTCAAATCATGAATTTTAAATCAACAGAAATATAGTAAAATCTATTTTATTAACATTTTTTGATAAGAAAGCATAAAAATGCCCTCATGACGAAAATGAATATGTGAGGCTCTCTCTCAGTGGGCTACATCAGGCTACTCCCTGACACACACACACACACACACACACACACACACACACACACTCCTTCCTTACATCCAGAGGCATCCATCAACAAATTATGATTGTGAAAAACTGAACTGAAGAAAAAACAATGTACAATTGTTGCAAAATAAGTATGTAATAAAAATATGGTTTACAACAACCACATTCATATGCTTTACCTTCACACAAGATTACAACTAAAAAAATTAATTTGTGTCAAATCAGAATACAGTGGCCTGGTGGCTCAAAAATGCTTTTATACCTACTCATCACCTCTTACCAATTAACCTGTTTCAATATTTTTTTTTTTTTTACTTTTTGTGGTTTTCTTGCACCTGTCCCAAACTTTTTTTGAAATGCGCTTTAGCCATTAAATGAAAAGCCATTAACAAAAAGCAATTTAGTTAATCAATTTCAACATTGAATATGTTGTCTCTGTGCTGTATTCTATTGATATATGTCATGAAGGCTTTGTAAATCATTGCATTTTTAATTTACATTTTAAAATATGACCCAAGTTTTTGGAATAGGGGTTGTAGCTCGCTCATGATAAGAGTTAGTAAAAATATGTAGTCACGCAAAAGTACGTGTGAGGCCACACCTATATAATATATACTTGTAAAATAACATCGTAATATCACGTTATTCAGAAAAGAGCAGCTGTGGATTGTTTTCTGAGGTACAGATTATCGTTATCGCCATGCAGAGATGGATCGGAAAAAACAACCACCAGATGGCAGTATGACAATTGCAAATTCATTCGAAGTGTTTTAAGCAAGCCAAGTAATACATTGGTACTCCGTCTTGCAATGGGCTGGGATTAACGTCCGAAGAAATTCACTACCATCAGAGTTTTTTTTTTTTTTAATCTAAAAAAAAAAAAAAATTTGAAATTTATCAACATTACTTATCCTGCATAGACGTGCCTGAAATGATATTTAAAGGGACCAGAGATTAAGTTTTTCCCCTAGGGCCTCCACAGCATCTCAATAACCTTTGCATGTTTAGCAAGTTTCTAGTAAGTGATCTCCATTATCAGATTGAACCAGTAAAATGATATACACTTAAATTTATTGGACAACCCATCAAAAAAGTCCATTAGAATTATTGACTTAGTAAAATTTAAATGGTCACTGCTAAATCACTGAATTTGAGACAGAACATTCATTTATGGATTTATTCTTTTTAAATAGAAGAAAAAAAATATATAGTACAATTGTTTCATAACGGTAAGTGCTCAAATTTGCATTCGAACAACTGTTTAAATAAAAACATTGCCAGGGTGTGTGTGTGTGTGTGTGTGTGTGTATGCCAGGGTGTGTGTGTATGCATAGTTTCAACGGAGGGAACAAACCATTTGAGAGCCACAGCAGAGAAACATAAAGAGCATGTCTTAGAAAATAAATTTACCATATGGAGCATCTCAGTAATCATACATTCCCTAACGATCTCCATTTATCCTCTCTCCTCAACTCACACAATATCTCCCGCAAGAAGGGGAGTTTTAAATGATCCAGTCGTGAAGACGTCCTCATTTCACTCATCATTACCAAACTAAAAGGCAACACTGGTGGTCACAAAAGCATCTCGTAGAAAACAGACCAGATCCAGGCTGCAGGCTCTGGTTAAACATTGTCTTCAAATGGCCACTACTACAGCTGCCACACTGGCTTAGGCAAAAGTCTTTAAAGAAATCAATGTGCTGTCACTCAGCCAAACTGAAATATACAAGAACTATGTTGCATACATTAGGAAAAGCTGTCAATATAAATTTCAGTGCAGATTAGATTCTGGTTTTGGCATCTTGGTACCCCCTCTTTGGTTTTTGTTTTTTTTTTTTGGCTCAACAGCGACATAGTTAACAGTGAAGAGGCTTCAAAGCTCGTACAACACAAGTTCCTAGTCGTCTCAGGTCCCACATGTCAGTCACTGCAGTTTTGAATATTCAGAAATTCCTGCTGAATGCCATAAGCAAAAACATTCTCACCCATCATCAACCAGCATGAGTACTGCTTACAACATACATTTTAAAGTTACATCAATAAACACCAAGAAGAACATTTATGCTTGAGTGTTTAACGGCCAGCAGGAACATCAGAAATGAAGTCAAACTCATTCTGCCCCAACCATAGCTCCGGGAGTTCATTAGCTTGATCCAAGCCCAACTCTACCACCAGAGACATGAGGACCTCTTCATCCACAGGGTCAGAATCGATTATACCAGAAGACTGGGCAGGACCAGATGTGGAAGCCTGGCTGGTCCCCACCACAGCTGTGTTGTAACCCCATGTGGCTCCAGTGGTGGGGTCAGAACCTCCTGTAAGACTCTGGTAGTGACTGTTGAGTTTCTGGAGCTGCATGCTGGCCAGCAGGTGAGGACCAGGCTGCAGACTATAACTCTGGTTCTTGACCATTGTGGAAGCAGGTGAGTGGAGGGTAGATGGAGAGAACTGAAGTGCCTTTCCTGCTCCTGGGTAGTGTGGGCGAGATTCACAGTCTTTGGTGCCACAGCCTGAGCAGAGCAGAGAGCTCATCATCAAAGCAAACCTGGAGAAGCAGAGAATGTGAGAAGTTTGTATGATGTAAATCTCAAAGGCAAACAGGGACAAGAGAGGTGCTCAGTTTTACTACTTAATGTCCTGAGTTTTATTCCAAGTCAGTGCTTAACTAATCTTTTCTTCAACTGAAATTATTCAGCCTTCTCTTTCAGTACCAATACATCTAACGGTTTAAACAGAACTGCAAAACTTGCATTCATTCATTTTCTAAAATAAAAGGTTGGGTACCTGAAATAGTGGGGTCATCTGTACAAGAAAACATTTATCTAATAAGAATAATTGTTCTTAAAATTCAGAATTTCTGTCATTCTTTTTCAAGCATTAAAAAAAAAAAACATTCCCCATTCAATACCTCCTAATTGCTGAAGGGGGAATGCCTTAGATCACCTCAGCCGTTAACACCGGAGCAGTACTCCTATAAGCTTTCGTTTCACCATAATTGCTGAAGGCTTGAACCAGCTGCAATCAGGCTGTTGTGCAAGTCAGTAATAACTGCCAGAGGCCCTGCTATAACTGCAGTCGTGCAGGGCTTTGGGGTATATAGTGCTGTTTTGAATATAATAAAGTATTAAAATCAAACAAACACACTTAAAATAAAAACAAGTGTGTAACATAAAATATTTTAATAGCAAACATTTTTTCAGTACTGGTGTCAAGTGGTTGTCTGGCTTCATTTGCATTTATTCCTACTGCTTATTCTTTAGCATCTGCAATTTCTTGCGTAAAGCGCTTTGAGGCACATTGTTGCAAAAGGCGCTATATAAAAATGAACTGAAGTAAAAAAAAAAATGCAAGACAAGGTTTAACTGTATTTAAAACCTTCGTAGATTAAAATTTTGCAGTATAGACCTACGTAAAAGTTCAATGACTTACATCAACGCCTTATTCTTCTCATACTTATTTTAATACTGACAACTTTTAAAGTGTCTGAATTTTTTTTAATTATTATTATTACGTAATTTATCCATTTTATAGAGTGAAGACAAGGTCGCTTGACTGTGTTTTAAAGATTGAGACTTCCGTCTAAATTAATTACAAAACACAAATGATTTGCAGTCGGATCAAGAGGTCGAAGTGATTGGCGTAAATTTAAAACGATAATTGAAATGTTAAAAGAATAAAATTAAATTTTGCATGCATATAGTTAATGACCAGAAACATTGTAAAACTAAAAATCCAGTCGGATCCTAAAAACTTTTTTTAAATACAAGTTCTCGTAAAATTCAAAATAAGATGCTTCAAGAAAAAGCAAATTTTTGTCCCGTTCAAATTATTCAGTTTGTATCGTGACAAATATTTTGTGTTCAACAACGATTATAATGACTAGGAACAACCATGTATAAATGGGGAACAATACTAAAATATTTATTCGGTTTAACTTGGAGCAAAAGAAGCACAAGCATTGTGAGGATAGCTAACCTTTAAAAATGAAATGCATTATCTAAATTTATACAGAATGGCATCGAGTTTGAAAAAATGTAATTTAAAGTTTTAAAACTTTTTATGATGGAAGACAAGATCAGCATTTTAAAAATAGAACTTACCTTAAGACCCGTTCTGGTAATGATGGTGTTATCAATTCAATATTTAAATACCACACACCAGTTTAATAAGAGGCTAACAAAAAAAAAATACACTTACAACAATTGACTTTCAAAGAAATGAAAACTGAAAAATATTGATATTTCTGTTTACATATTTCTAAAAACTACAGCGTTACTTGCACAACCTAGAAACCATCCTGCACACTTAACGCTCTGTTATAGCGATTAGGACGGAGCGGTCAGTGTATAGACTATATATACACGTAGTACGGGAGAGGACGCAGCTTCTCAGGGGAAGCGCCGGAATGTGGAGTGGATCTGCAGCAGATCGGGACTCTTTCTCAGGGGCTTTAGAACCGCTGGATTGTGGAGTGGAACTGCAGGAGAACGGGACTCTTTCTCAGCTGCTTTTGAACCCTGGGAATGTGGAGTGGAGCTCCAGCAAAACGGGACTCTTTCTCAGCTGCTTTTGAACCCTGGGAATGTAGAGTGGAACTCCAGGAGAACAGGACTCTTTCTCAGCTACATTTGAACCCTGGGAATGTGGAGTGGAGCTCCAGGTGATCAGGACTCATTCTCAGCTGCTATTACTGTACCTAAAAATTCTAACATCATTACAAGTTTATTTTGTAACACTAGTCCTATTTATCTGACAAATGTTCAGTTAAATCAAAATATCAAAACAGTAACTTACCGCATCCTTGATTTATAAAGTTCAGTAATTTACCATATAGAGCTATTTATTCTGGACTATTAAAGTAAAAAATACAGAACTTATCCATCTTAGCCCTTAATGTTTGACTTGGTTGTATTTACAGTTGGTTCAGAAGATAAAATGTTGAAATGGAGAAAAATGGTAGGGTATAACATTCTGTTCAGGACTGAAGTTAAAGTACCTGGATCTCCTTTTCCGTGGATTACATGTATCCACCACAAACAAACAGCACATGTTCTGTGTTTAGGAGACAGAAATCAGGCCAAATATGGGTTCTCATGTGTAAGATAGTCACTAAAGCATGAAAATAAAGCATCTCACCTCACTGACAGAAACACCAGGGTAAAAGTAACAATAACAGCTGGAGCGTTTAAATTACTGTGTGAAGACCTCTCTTATGTAAAAGTTACCGTTTGTGTTTGTATCATAGCTTGTCCAATTAAATAAATAGATGAAACAGATGACTGTTTTTTTTTAATTAAACATATTTATATATATACACTACATTGCCAAAAGTATTGGGACACCCCTCCAAGTCATGGGATTCAGGTGTTCCAATCGCCTCCATGGCCACAGGTGTATAAAATCAAGCACCTAGTCTGCTTCTACAAACATTTGTGAAAGAATGGGTCACTCTCAAGAGCTTAGTGAATTCAGCTGTGGTACCATGATAGGTTGCCACCTGTGCATCTGTGAAATTTCCTTGCTACTAAATATTACACGATCAACTGTTAGTGGTATTATAACAAAGTGAAAGCAACTGGGAACAACAGCAACTCAGCCACAAAGTGGTAGGCCACGTAAAATGACAGACGGGCTCAGCTGAAGCGCACAGTGCACAGAAGTCACCAACTGTCTGCAGAGTCAATAGCTACAGACCTCCAAAGTTAGTGTGGCCTTCAGATTGGCACAACAACAGTGCGTAGAGAGCTTCATGGAATGGGTTTCCATGGCCGAGCAGCTGCATCCAAGCCTTACATCACCAAGTGCAATGCAAAGCGTCGGATGCAGTGGTATAAAAACCGCCGACACTGGACTCTAGAGCAGTGGAGACGTGTTCTCTGGAGTGACGAATCACTCTTCTCTGTCTTGCAATGCGATGGACGTGTCTGGGTTTGGTGGTTGCCAGGAGGTACTTGCCTGACTGCATTGTGCCAAGTGTAAAGTTTGGTGGAGGGGAGATTATGATATGGGCTTGTTTTTCAGGGGTTGGGCTTGGCCCCTTAGTTCCAGTGAAAGGAACTCTTAAGGCATCACCATACCAAGACATTTTGGACAATTTCATGCTCCCAACTTTGTGTGAACAGTTTGGGGACGGCCCCTTCCTGTTCCAACATGACTGCACACCAGTGCACAAAGCAAGGTCCATGAAGACATAGATGAACGAGTTTGGGGTGGAGGAACTTGACTGGCCTGCACAGAGTCCAGACCTCAACCTGATAGAACACCTTTGGGATGAATTAGAGTGGAGACTGCGAGCCAGGCTTTCACGTCCAGATAATATCGAGATAATAATTAAATGATCATTTTTGTTTTGTCCTGCATGAATAAGACAAAAACATGTTTGTGCTGCCTTGTGATAAATAACACGTGGCATCAGTTTGCTGTTATGTAAGACTTTCTAAACCACAAACAAGACTATTTTTGAGGTTTCAAACCAAAAGCCAGGAGTCCATCTTTCATTTAATAATTATGTCAATAGTGCATTCTGAGGTCATTATTCTGGGGTAGGCAAGTAAAACTAAAAACATTGGAGCATCATTTTTAATAATTATAACATTTAAAATAACAAAATACACTTATTATATAAGTTCAATCTTTACGTTAGACCATGTACCTTACAGGTAAAATTTGCACAGAATTTACTAGGAATCAACTCATATTCCAGTTCTTGCTAACTGTGTTATAGCAACACCTACATGGTAGTATCCACAGCTGTGAAGTGTTGGTACAGATAGTAGGGCTGAGTGTCTTCAGCAAGCTCCAGTTGCAGTTAATTTGTAAACTGCATTTTCAAATATGGAATGAATGACTTTTAAGCGATTCCCTGTTTACATAGGTAGTCGTTTAAAAACATTTTATTTATTATAAGACCTTAAGCCGTAGGTGTAAACATAACACTTGTAGTATAAAACCCATCAAACAAAATGAGTGTAATATAAAATATTGTTTTTCTCCCATTATGCTATCAGGAGTTCAATCATTGCTTAACCTCAGTTGCAGTCCATAAACCTGTGATTTTACAAAGTTCTCACTCGCTATCAATGTTTGACCACCGCAGCCATGGAGTTCTGTGGTTGCAAAAATGTTTTTACTGCAGGACTTTTTTCTGTAGGTGTCTCTGTCCAGTCACAATGACCCATTTGGCAATGGCCCTTTTACTGTTAAATAGTGTGTCTTGGAACAAACAGTGCAATGACAAATCAGAATACCTATAAATATAAATTTAAAAACAGCAAAACAACATAATTTAGGTATACCAAATAATATATATTTATATTTAAAAGCCATTGATTAATATTAATGTTTGCTATAAAATTGCCCACAATCACACTCCAACATTTGAAAGCAAACAGTACAAAAAAAGTCACCCCAACACAATGTTTTTACATTTTATAAAATACTTTGAAAAATCCATATAATGTTTTCCAAAGCTCCCCTCTGGTGATCACTTTCACATGGTGTGTTCATTATCGTAGCTGCACATATTTGGAAATGTGAGCTCAAGTGCAGTCTTAAACTGCATTCTTAAGATTCTCTGTAAACAACAACAGAGACGTGACTGGCATTGGGTGGAAGCAGGCTGGTATAAAGTTAGTACAACACTGTTAAATACTATAAATGCAGTCACAGGAAGTGTATTTGTAAAACCTTTCCTGATGACCACTACCTAATTTCAATGCAAATATTTGTCACTGCAATGCTTTGTAAGATCTATATAAGACAACATACTGCATTAAGGTTTCTGATACAGAAAAATTATCGATTACGTTGAAAAAGTAAATACTCAGACTAGTTCTGTCCATAGCATTTTTCTTTATTATGGTAAAGATTTTTAATGGTCTACTTTACTGTACTACATTATGTCATCCATCATTAAAATTTTGATTTAATACTAAACTGATTTACTGAACAGCTTTGAAATTAACCATTAGATAAACAATATAAACAAATAAAAAAAAAATTATTATTTTTAAATATATGTATTATCACAACTTATTCATCTATTATCTGACTGCTTATCCTGTTCAGGGTGGGGAGGGGCCTGGAGCCTGCTTTTGTAAAAGTTGTATTTGTTTATAATTAAGGACTATTTACTGTATATGCAATGATATAGTTATTACAGCTTACATTTGCATTGCATATTTGGATAAATATTCTCTGGGATTTATTAAGAAAAAGCTGTTAGAGGGAAATAGTTGTAAACCTGCAGCCATTTAAGGGTCTTTAATAGAAAAAGACTGCAGTACAACTTTCCGTGACACATCAGTGCTTTTCTATATAAAACATCAGTTTTTACCACGGCAGTAATGAACCTTCACTTGTGTGGTGTGTTTTTTTTACTGAAACATTCAGTACAAACCTTAGGAGTTAGTGACTGGTTTCACTCTTTCATTGTTCAAGGTTTTTGTGTACTAATTTTTGCACCCATTCCTCGGTGCCTTCTGGCACTGTGGTGGAACATTTCAGACAGAATGGACATGTGTTGTGCTATTCTTTTGTTCTATATTCAGAGTTCTGATACACTCCAGTTCCTATGTGCCCTGGAAAAACAATGTCACGTCACTGTAAGTGTTACTGAGTCCATTTAATCCTACACACACAAAACTAAGCATTGCCCTCGTCTCTCACACAGCCACCCTATCTAAGAACTTACAAACCTACATAGTCAGCTCAATCTACTACCAGTTGCTGGTTGGGCCGTGGGCAGCTTTCTGATGCAAGAACTGTAAATACACAAGATGCCATTTGAAATGAAGAGGAGTGTAGACACAGCACCACCCATGGACACATGGGTGAAAAGCACCGCTTTTGGGCACACGTGAGTGGAACAGACACATGGGTGGAAAAGCATCACTTATGAACATGTGGGTAGAACAGCATCCCTTACGTGTGGAGCAGCAGCACCTATGGACACGTGGGTGGAACAGTAGTATTTATGGAAACACGTGTGGAATAGCCCTACTTATATTTACTCATTTACCAGACGCTTTTATCCAAAGCAACTTATAACATTTCATGTACATGTTACAGCAGTATTGATCTTCTGCATTAACCCATCCCTTTGGGGGGGCAGTGAGCAGCCATATGCAGCATCTGGGCTACTTGTTTAACGACACACCTGGCAGCTGAAAGGAGACTTATACATCCCAGCCTGATGTTTTACCCATTAAGTCACTTACAGATATATGTGAGTGGAGCAGCACCACTATGGATACAAATGTGTGGAACAGCACCACTTATGGATACAAGTGTGTGGAACAGCACCACTTATAGAGTAGTGTTGTAGAAGTCCTGGTTACAAGTAGTTACAACACAGTTCAAACTGAATTTGTGGTTTAAGCTGTAATGAATGTTTGCAAAAACAATCCTAAACAGATAAGTGCACTTTAAAAGCTCTAACGGTAGCAATGCTGCTGACAAATAAAAGATTGTTCATAAATGTTAGGTTTCTGATGGTGATAGCCAATAACTAGGTGATGGAGAACATTTTAGGTCAAAATACTTAAAAATTTCACTAGCTATGAACCTGCATGTGAAACAAGAATGATGTTTGGCTAATGTTAGTTACTTTGGCCAACTTCTGATGCATTGTAACCAAAAGTTAGAGGTGGGAAAATACTCTTTCAGCACAAGACCAGAAGGTTGAGGATGTTCTGGAATGTATAATGAGATACTGGACAGTGCAAGAACAGAGTTCTCCCTGGGAACCCAACCACAGCTTCAAATGTTTCAGCAGTGGCTATGTGGAGCTTGATTTAGCTTTGTTACTACCAGTTACCCAATAGATTCCACCTAAAAAACCTTTTTTTTCTGACAATTGTTCACATTGTCCATTGTCGAATTCTAGGGTGTCCAGTTGTTTTCAGTTTAAGATAACACAACAATGCCGTAGCACACTGGTTTGTTTGTTACATGTCATATTTTGGATGCTGTTAGTAGATGAGAGTAAAAGCCCAGAACAAGATTTTGACTGTCAAGTAATGTGCAAGCTAATTTAATCTTGAAGGATCTTGAAAGATAAACCCTGTTTGAACAGGTTTCTCTTTGTTCATGTAGGCTAGTTCCATATGAAAAATGTAAAAAAAAGTAACAATTGGATCGTCAAATTAAAAAATATATTTAGGGCTTTGCTCTGGTCATGTAATATTTGATTTTACCAAGACTGGTTTACAGGATAGTATATATAAATTCAAACTGCCAGGAAATTTTGTTAATGGAAGATTAACAGTGTGGAGGTGTGCTGTATTTGTTATTCCCAGAGTGCACACTGCAGTAGGGAACAGTGTGGGGGTGTGCTGTATTTGTTATTCCCAGAATGCACACTGCAGTAGGGAACAGTGTGGGGGTGTGTTGTATTTGTTGTTCCCAGAGTGCACACTGCAGTAGGGAACAGTGTGGGGGTGTGCTGTATTTGTTATTCCCAGAGTGCACACTGCAATAGGGA
>JABJVR010003308.1:0-13226 GCA_025773905.1 Chitala chitala | reverse complement strand
CCCGAGCGCCCGCTCACCCGGTACGGCGCACTCTGCCCGAGCGCCCGCTCACCCGGTACGGCGCACTCTGCCCGAGCGCCCGCTCACCCGGTACGGCGCACTCTGCCCGAGCACTCACTTATCAAGAACAGTGAACTCTGCCTCAGACTTGAAGAGAGCTCCCAGGCGGGCCTCCATCATGATGTAGACCTTTTCAGTGGCATTATCTAAATCACAAAACATAAAAACAGAGTGTCAGGCTGATCTCAAGTCAGGACACAACCATAAACAGATGAATGAGATGAAGTGGAGTGCTAAAATTCACCATCTGAAAGCTAAAGAATCACCGGGCACATCAGCCAGGTGGCATGTTAAATGAAGCTCTGCTCACATGCTTAGCGAACTGTAAAGCATCTTCTAAGTAAACAGGAAGTACATACCCACCACGGCACAGGGGATGATGACAACTCATGCAGATGCTAACAGATGGGCATTAACAGAGAGCATTTCCCCCGGGATTCAACAGTCTACCCACTTCACACAATGTTCTACTGAAGGGGGGGGGGGATTGAGAACAGGAGAAATAACAACCACCACCAGCTGTGATTAACCTGTCCCAAAAATCCATCAACAAATCTGATAGCCCTCCCCTCATGCAGGCAGAATAAGGACTGCGTCAGGCAGAGAAGGAGCAGACAGGACTGACGCAGTACAGGGCGCCTCTACCACATTGGTATTCCACGCAGCTCTCCCATGCAGCAGGCTGCAGCTAACTCCTGTGACAAATGGTGCAACATCACCCCCTGTTGGTAACCAGCTACTAGTGCTTGTCCACAGGAAAGTAGGTCAAGCAAGCAATTACTCTAGACATCTTTAAAAAGGCCCATGAAAATGGGGAGGGGGAGAATTCTAACTCAAGGACTTTCAAAACTTATTTTTACATTAACGTTGACTTTCCAAATATTAGGTGACCTGAATTGAAGTAATATAGAGGTCTGACATCCCGGGATACACAAAATGTAGCAAAAATAACCGAAGAATGCCTGAATACGAAGATCCAACTCAACAAACATATTTAAGTTATTGTCAATATCATGCAGAGACCTCATTTTCAAGAGTTCTTCCGTTTCCCTAAAACGAAGGTGTTATCTTATAACCTATGCATCCAAACTTCATAGTCGCATTATAAATTTTACTGAAAAACAATTACACACTACAAAAAAGCTTTTTCTTTCAGCCATTATAGATAAACCATTTAGATCAAGACACACGTGCACATGTTCACGCTCAAAGGGATTTGTAAGAAGCGTGCGGCTGCTGACCTCTGACTTTGACATACTGGTACTCGGGGTTGACGCACAGAGCAAGGTTACTAGGGAGGGTCCATGGAGTGGTTGTCCAGGCAATCAAACTCACGCTCTCATCCTCCACCAGAGGAAAGTTCACCGTCACAGACGGATCCTGCACATCCTGTGGAAACACAACCGAGTACCGTGAGGATGCCAAACACACGCAACTCACACGCCACTACAAGTGCAAGGAAAGAGGCGGAGTGAGCACGAAAGCAACATCACACACTTATAAGCATCACTCTCTCCTGTGAGCTGGGAAGTGTGTAAGTGTGTTCACACCATTCAAGGAAATGAGGGAACTGGTGCTGGTGCTCAACACAAATGAATAGCTCACCTTGTAGTTCTGGTGAGACTCAAAGTTGGAGAGGGGTGTGTTGCACGCAGTGGAGAATGGCATGACCTTGACACCCCTGTACACCAGGCCTTTGTCGTAAAGCTGCTTGAAGACCCACCTGGTAGAGTTGCATGAACACTCAGAGAATGCAGGTACACTCTCACACGAGTACAGCCTACCAGACTCCACAGAAATCCAAGCTGTCGTCGTATCAGTGCCGTATGACAAGACATACTTGTCTTGCAGATTGTGATGTACGTGTTTATTTTCCTGCAGGTAATTTTGTCTACTTTTAATGTACTGTCAAACGTACCAAACTGTTTCCATAAACCAAGGGTAAAGAGTCTTGTAGTCGTTCTTGAAATCAATCCACCGTCCCATTCTCATGACAGAAATCTGGAAACAATATTTAGTGAATTTTAAAAGAAAAGGTTTTGTTAGTTATCGTAACTAGCCAAAAATCATATTCATTGTGTTCACCAGAGTTGATTATATGTATAAAATAAGAGCTGGTGTTTAACAGGTAATTTCCTGACCCTTTGTATTTACGCCCTGCCCACACAGGATTCATTCCAAACTAAAACATGTATGGTCAGAAATTTGTTAGCATTTCCCAAAAAACAGCATTGTAAATTAATTCTCTTTCACCTCTGTTAAATGAGCTATTATTTTTTTTACAGCCTTTCTCTATCACAACATCTGCTTTCTTATCCTAAGTTTCCTTTAAGCAGTTGATCAATTGACAAAACTATATATCACTGCCACCTACTGGCTGGCAGTCATATGACAGGAGACCAAACAAAATCCCTTGCTAAACTTACAAGCATTACCTAGTACAGTCAGCAGTTTAAAAAAAAAAATTATATATATATGTATGTATGTATGTATGACATACACAAGTCATTTCTTTGATCATTTATTTTAAGCACTGTAAAACATGCAAACATATAAAGACTAAAAAATATGTTTGGCACAATACTCCTTTTATGATTCCACTTAAGTATCAAAACCAAAATTGCAATTATTTGAGAAAGGGTGGGGAGCTGCTAAGATAATGAGCACAGCATCAGACATGGGAGACTGGCACTGGCCCCACCCCCAACTCCAAGAGACATTCCCCACACAGCTACTCACCTCCCACTCATTGGAGTATCGCATCACGATGTTTCGACACTGCTTGTTGTACTCCACTATTCCCATTTTGGCCACATCCTCAGGTCCCTTGATCCCAAGGGTTTTATCTATCTCATATTCCTACAAATAGTTAAACTATTTGTTACTTACACATGTCATTAACAGTCAGCACCTCGGCATATACTTGGCACTACCTTGCATTAGCACCTCGATTTATACCGGGCACCAACTTGCATTAGCACCTCGATTTATACCGGGCACCAACTTGCATTAGCACCTCGATTTATACCAGGCACCAACTTGTAGGACACAAAATTCCAAAGGTCAAAGTGAGAGACTTACCACGGGCAGCCCATGGCAGTCCCAGCCAAAGCGGCGGTCCACATGAAACCCACTTTGGTGGGCAAACCGGGTCACAATGTCCTTGATGGTCCCAGCCAAAATGTGCCCATAATGAGGAAGGCCAGTGGCAAAAGGTGGCCCATCATAAAAAGTGAACCTAAAAAGAAAGGATACACAGATGGCACTCTTAAACCATGTAACAAAACATGAGCTTTTTCCACTCGGAGGTACTACAGCGAGCTGGAAAATGAGTGACAAGAAAATGCTTACAAAAATTTAATCACATACCAAAATCATGTTGTATAACAAGACGAGCAAGATTTATGTGGGCCACTATGAACGAAACATGCCAAACCAGCTAAATGATCTATATCACTCACATAGAAGCTCAACTGCCATGTCGGTGAAATGCTAAGGCAGGGCTGAGCTGCTTTACAAGCCATTCTGTGTAGCTCTTCACGCCTTGAAGACACTGCATTCGATTACATTCCTCTGTGACGCACTCAACATACTCTTTTTACAAAATGTTATCAAAGACCGTGACAGACCCTAATGTGTGCTGAACAATGTGCAGAGTACCACTGAACATTACAGGCGCACTTCTTACACAAATTATATCTGTACTTTAATGATTTCAACACTTGCTCCAACAGACTTCACTTTACTGCTACTGTTTCTTCATTGCGAATCCCCTCTAGCCTTTGATAGCAGCCCACAGTAAGACCATCAACAGATATAAATATTGACTGCAATACAACATAAAGCCATGTAATAATGTGTGTACACAAGTTATAACGCAAATATTTGGCACATAAGTGTTAAAACAGTCTTTAAAACAATAATTATCTGCATTGTATGAACACAACCCTCCAACTTTGCAATAAACTGAGTAATACAATGCGAACAATTTATAAACTCAAAAAATGATTATACCAGATATACCATGATTATAGCAGATTATATTAAATTTTCTGAGAAACACCAATTCCTGATCTAGTATCTCTACACTCAGCAGTACTCACTCAAAACATTGACAGATGGTCTGACAGTCTAAATATATTGATGAGGTTTCTTGAAATATAAAAAATGTCACCATCAATTCTTAACAAGCAACCAGGAAATGCAGCTGCCATACTGTGTTTCAAACCAAGACTTTATGTATACACAGTGAATGTTTATAACAAGGCTAAAGTAATTATGCACTCACTGCACCCAAATTTAACAACCAAATAGTAGTGTACATGGTAGATTTAAGCATTTCTCCAAAGAAGAGAAATAGTATCTGTGCTAATAGTCAATAATAATAATCAATGCTAATAGTATCTGTAAGGTGCTTCCTTTTGTTCTACTAGTACAAAGTTTTGTCAGTCAATACAGCATTTCTCATTTAGCACCTTCGAAAATGCCTTACAGTTTTTTTTTTCAAATGTCATTTTCAAAGCATTTTCCTTACTTTGTCCTGTTCTTGGATTGTTTCAGACATTCTTGAAAGCAGTCCTTCTCCTTCCAGAACTGTAGGATTTTCTCCTCTTCGGTCGGAAAATGAACGGACTCAGGGACGGACTCCAACATAGCGTCTGGAAACGGCATCCATACTTATGAATTTGCAGTTACATGCAATACTTCTAAGACTAATTAAAGTTTCCAAAGATAAAGCAAGCAAATTATTACGTCATATAGTAACAACATGTGTAATTAAGTATGACCACCAACTACAATGCTGGTCAAAGCGCTCGACACCTTCCATATTCATATGCAGAATGTAAATAAAGTCAATATATTTGACCGAATTCGCTCTACAAAACGAGTAAACGATACCTTCCACAGTACAGTGACTTCCATTTCATGTATAAATAATGGCATCAAGTATCGTTGCATATGCGAATGTGCTCGACAAATACATCGATATGCAAGTTAAACTAACTACTGTGGAGCAATAACGAAACGGGAATCGCGCATCACATCATTGCTGCCAAGTTTTATTGACAAGATTAACCAACGAGTTACAACAAAACCTGTTCGTTAGTAAAAACAGCACTGCTTCTGAAGACAAAAACGACAACAGGACAACCAATCTTGTCATATACCTGGTGACACTTAAACCTTACTGTAATTTGACAACTTTACTGAAGCACTCACATGCTGCCAGCCGGTGTATCAGGAAAGAGAAGTCTGCAGAATGATGCAACTAAACGAAAGCATGAAAGAAAGCGGATATGACGCACTAACAATTCGTTTGTATTGACAAAACTTTATTTAAACAATTCACAACTGTTTTCCAAGCATTATGTCTATTGACTTCAAATATCCAATGATTTAAAATGATTTTTTTTGGGAGTTGTTAATGTATTTATTGCAAGTTGAATATCAGGTTATGACATGAGAATATACAATTTGACTTAAACGTGAGGAATACACATTCACGATAGCTTTCGTAATTCGTAATGAGTTGCTATGGTTATGTCTTATCTATGTATTATACTGCATTATAAATTGTATTTTAATTATATTCTAAATTATATTGTACTAATTTTAACTGTATCCTGTTTCGTATGGAGCAAGTGTGTCATAATTTTGGAATTAAGAGTTTCAGATAATGTGTGTTACATTTTTATGCAAGATATAATGTTAAGTATTAGGGAATAAAAAATCCTATATATATATATATATATATATATATATAATAAAGTAGATTGCCTAATGTGACTTGCATATTTTAAGTGATATTTACAGGTACTGAACTAATTATTGTCTGCAAATAAATAAAACTCAGTCAGTTCTTTCAAAAACTGCTAAAATGACTCACTGTTCCTTCACAACAGTTGACAATAAAATTTTCCTCCACCCCCACCCACGACTCCTACACTGCCAGGTGTTGTCAGCTGTTCTGCTTGCTGAAAACTGAAGGTCTCCCACTGGTTCAGTCACAATTAGGATAAAAAGTGCCAGCAATGGCCTGGCCTGTCACTCATTTCATTCCAGGGTACACCCAGGCCAGAGGCACCACATTCTTAACTGAGTCAGGGGTCCCTGATTGACCTGCCAGTGTGGTAAGTGTGAGGAGGCTGGCAGCAAAAGGACCCCGCCCATGGAGTTATGCCCCAGCTATAAAGTCGTCCCCAGAATCAAGCAGCCCCCTGTCCTTTGCTGCATCTTTCTGCTCCTGCGTGTGCTGGCCTCCGGGACGACGCCATGGACGATATTTACAAAGCAGCGGTGAGTGGCTGGACACATTGATGCCATGAGACATATGGGAAACTTAGCATGTAATTTCTGCACCCATAGCTGGAATTTGTCCAGTGTTGATATGTCCACATGCATTGTGTGAGTACATTGTTGAAACTTTGTTAGCGGTATGATATAGTGATCCTTTATAAATAAGCAAGGTTTGTGAGAGATTTACAACATAATGAATGTTCTATAAGAAAATTTCAAACATAAAATCAGATTATTTTGGAGCTATGATGTTTTTTTTCTATATTTTCTCTTCATCTTTAACACTGTGTTCTTATTTATTTATACTATGTGGAGCTGCTTTTAAAAATACATATAGAAATTACTGTAATATACTGTAATATGTTAACAGTACCCAGAAGCAATGACGGATCACTAAAAAGGACACTTTAAACCAAATACATCACAAAATAGCGTAAATTGTATCTAATGGATGTGAATGAATACAAATTCATAATAATGAATGAATATGTTTCCCAACACGTTTAAAATATGACAGTCACAAAGGATAATTTGATAACCTTTTTGACCTGTGCAATAGAAAATTTCTAAAATGTATGATGAGGCCTTTTATAGCACAGTTGGTTGTTTGCTCTCTGGTTAGTTTGACCTCTGATGAGTAAAGTCATTGCACACATGTACCTTCAGCCCCCGACGCCTGTCATGCTTGGACAGGAGGAGCACCTGGCTGACTCTCTGACTAATTCCATGACTACAAATAGCGATGCCTTCGCACGGCTAATTTTGGCATGCCTCCTGGAACCTTTTGACAGCACCCCGTGCGGTGCCAGTGTTTTAGATAACAGCCCCAAAGATAACCTTTTGAATTCCAGTGTTATCTGCCAGAGTGGCTGGGAGCCGCCTTTGTCTCTTGTCCCTACGCACGAGTCTCTTCCAGCCCTACCGAATGAGCTTGGTGGAGTGGGATAGCTTGCCTCAGAGCTCTTGAACGCTGAGCAGCTGTCTCCCGCCTCCCTCCTGTCTCTGGCAGCTTTTCCAGCATTACTGCCCCATTGTCGAACCAGACCCGCAGCTATGCTGACTTAAAGTGCTGTGTGTTGGCCTATTTGTTTATTGCCCCCACGGCATGTATTTTTAGCGCATATCCATCACTCGCTCAGACTCTGCATGCAGTGTAGATTCCAAAAAGCTTATATTGTCCCACATGGTCTCATGACTCATCAGGAAGCACCTCCGAGGATGCTATGTCTAAAAACGTAATTCTACAAGAAAATAACTTCAAAGTCGGTATTAGTAACTACAATAAACTGTGTTTTTAGTTAATAGCATTTGCTGTTCAAGGTGATTATGGTAGTGATATTCTTGAACACACACAGGAAAATAGGGAATGATGTGTTAATGAAATGGAAACAAATAATTTTCTGTTTTATGTAAACAGGTTGAGCAGCTGACGGATGAACAGAAAAGCGGTATGCAACATTTTTCTCTGGCAAACATATACTGTAACTCTGTGCTGCATCTAAAGAGAGATTTGTGTGCAGACATATGTTTCCATTAAGGATCTGTTCCAGCTAAGCATTGTATTCTATGGAAAACAATGGTCCTGCATTCCATTCTCTACACACCCTGAGTTAGCCTTGGCTCCAGGGGTTAAAAGGGCACTGACTGAACTCTTAGCTCACAACTGTTCCCACTGTAAAAGGCTCTGTGCTCATAAGTTTGAAATAGCAGTCACATTCACAGACAAACCCTCCATACACTTTTACTTCACTGAACACTTCACTGATTTCACATTAAAGGAATTAATCATGTATTGCATTTCATGAGCTTGTAATGCTTATAATTTTTAGATAATATAATTGTATATGTAAGTCTTCTAAATGTCATATGTGCACTTTTTAAAAATCAAAAACAATGTGTTGAATGCAGAGTTCAAGGCGGCCTTCGACATCTTCGTCCAGGATGCGGAGGATGGCTGCATCAGCACTAAGGAGTTGGGGAAGGTGATGAGGATGCTCGGACAGAACCCCACCCCCGAGGAGCTGCAGGAGATGATCGATGAGGTGGATGAAGATGGTATGGACCTGACTATCACATCTGAAAGTTGTGCAATTGATGTAGTGTTGTCTAGGTGCCAAGTACTGCCTGCAGATTTTACTGTATTCCATTCTGTAATAAAACCTTTGTACTGTATATGGAAATATAAAAGACTGCCAATATAATGTGTGTTCTTATAGGGAGCGGTACAGTAGACTTTGATGAGTTTCTAGTCATGATGGTGAGGTGCATGAAGGATGACAGCAAAGGAAAGTCTGAGGAGGAGCTGGCAGAGCTCTTCAGGATGTTTGACAAGTAAGTGTACATGCAGAAGCACAGACAGGCATGAGATGCAAGGGTGGCACCCTGGGTCACCTGTGTGGTTGCCTAGGAACGCGGACGGTTACATCGATCTGGAGGAGCTTAAGACGATGCTGGAAGCAACTGGTGAAACCATCACAGAGGATGACATTGAAGAGCTGATGAAGGATGGAGACCGGAATAATGATGGAAAGATTGATTATGATGGTGAGTGAGAAGTTTGACACAGCGCATGCAGAGCAGTTCATGGTGGAAAAATATAAAATTGATTAGTCATGTACTAAATAATGTTATGTTTGTATTATAAACTTTCTTAAAAAAGGATGTATGGCAAAACTAGGGGCTTAAATAGCTTTATGTGTAGTTATGCCATTGAGAAATGAGTCGAAATATTTTTCTTTGCATGTTGCAGTAATCGGTTTTTTCTTGTGTTGTAGAATTCCTGGAGTTCATGAAAGGCGTGGAATAAGTCATGAAAAGCAAAAAACTGAACTCTCTGAAATTAAAAAATGTACATCTTTAAAAGGACTGTCATTATTTTGTGAAATCAATTCGACTCAAACTGTTCAGCTTGATATTAATTTGTTTTCTACTTTGTCTTGTCAAGGATGTATCAGTTTATTGTACATTTACTTTAGACAAAATGTTATGTCATAGCAGCTTTTATGTTGTAAAGCCTAAACATTTAAAACAAAATTTACATTTCTTGATTTGTTTTATTCAGGTGAAAATTGCAGTCGTGTTTGACGTCAGTTTACATTGCATTGCAATTCAGATACTGTAAATGGCACTCGAATAAACTGCCATTGACATGCTTATAATAAAATATTAATGTAAGGTGCATTTTGCTATCTTTTTAATTGAAATTAGCCATACCATGCCTTGATTGCATTAAACAGTGCAGAACTTGGAAGTCCCACGGTAAATAGAGTTTAGTAGTTGTTGACAATATACATAACTGGATGCTTGTACAAAATTTGAAATAGTTTCCAAAGGTACTGAGTCTTTTTTTTTTTCCTTAAATTAAATTTGACATGCTAATTTATGAAACTGAGTTGTGTTTTTTTAAGATCAAATTTCATCCTTATATAGTTTTTGCTTTTCTTTCAAGACTACTATGCCTTTAATGGTAAGAAAAACAAGTGATGCTTAATTTACTCAACAAGGGAAAATAAGTGGTCTCTCCAGATCATAAAAATTAGTCAATTCATACAGAATGGGGAAAAGGGCAGATATGACAGACTATCAAGATAGCCTAGGAAAATATGAGATCTATTGAAAGTTACAGGTTCCAACCAACAGCACTGTTTGTTAACAATATCCACCTAGATGCTTAGGTTTAAGTATAGAAATACTGGTTTCATTGAAGGCCTGTTAAGTGTAGACATTAACGTTTAGAAAAAGTGGTGGCTGGGATGTATCTGGGAGGAGATAAACTGACGAAGACACCTAGACCTGCTAACGTGCAAGAAAGGTGCAACTGCAAATTGACAACACTGAAATGATCCAGCAGACAATAAGCTCGCAGTGGCCAAACAGCACCTGTTTTGGCTGTGTTGCAAAGAGTGCTTATACCACCAGTAGGTGATCCTCAGTACTGGGGATTATGTTCCTGGCTTGTGGGCACTCAATAAAAGGTCACTGTGGACCATTACTTTAAAGCATTCGCTGACCTTTATCCTTCATCCCACCAAAAGGATGGCAGGCAGCCAGCAGCAGAATGCACTTACGTGACATTCTCCAAGTTTCTCCCGCATCCCCATAAATCAAGCAGGACATGACTGATTCTCTCGGCAAAGCTCCGGTTCAATACTGCACGTATGCAGATCAAATCAACCACACGTACTTTTCCCTTTTTGTTTTTGACCGTCACCTTAAATCAGTAGGTGAAGATTTTTTTTTTTTTTTATTTTTATGAACAAACACTAAATAGGCCACCTTAGTCTGGTACTTTATTACAGCTACAGCTCCTCAGAGCAGGACTATTTTAAACTGCTGTTTTTCTGTCCAACCCTCCTGTTGACTTGAACCACATGCTAATTATCTACTCTCTAAACTGTTTCTTTAAATGCCTCTATTTAACACGATGCACTGAAGGGTATCAAATATAAGGGCACTCACTTTTACATCAGAAGGCATAAATTAATCACACACACCAGGAACATGGCACTGCACCATTCAATCAGTTTACCTGAGCTCATGCCATTGTGTCAGCTTGGACATGAAGCTCATAAGTCTAACTGCAATGTAAACTGAGGGTGGCTAATAAACGGTGATTAAAAACAATGAACACTACCAAATGTTAGTATCTGGCAACATAGAAAAACGCTAAAGTTTCTAAATGCGTAACTGAATTACCCGTGCATGCACACAGACTGCAGTTTACAGTGCACGTGTAAGGTTTAACAGATTTCCTCCTGCTTAGTCCTTCAGTTTTAAATGAAACAACTGACCGTTGCAATCCATTTCTTTATTCAAGTACAAAACTTGATTGAGATGGAAACAGACAGTCCACAGAGCATCACGACAGACAGAGCCAGGTCTGCTTTGGCTCATCCATATTACTTAGCAACTGCTGCTGGTGTTGCTGCCGCTGCCGCTGCCGCTGCCGCACCTGCCGCTGCGTTTGCCCTCACCTTCTTCAGCCCCTTCTTGTTGTGCTTCTTTGCAAATCGCATATTTCTTAAGAATTTGGGGTCAACCTAGAAAGAAAGAAAAAGAACCCAAGAAATATTTAAGCGCTCAAATACCTTGCACAGAAACAGCACAAAGTAAAATACTCTTTCATTATCGTTAAAGTAAGAGGATAAATTGGATGTTCATGTCCAGTGTGATTTCAGCCTAAAAATGCTGCATGCAGGAACAGAGTGCAGACATAATGTGCCCATAGACTTGGATAACGTGGTTATAAAATCTGAATTTAAAGCAGGCTGAATTTTTCTTTACAATGCTTTTGAGGGGAATATCTCATCAGTAAAACATCAGTCACTGTCCTTGACTTGAAACACTGCACCCACAGAGCAACCAGTTGTCTGACAAGTTTAAAACACATGAATGGAATCAATTACTACAACGCTACATCCTCATCTTACAATTAATCAATTTATTGAAGGGGAAATAGCAGCTGTCATAACACCTCAGTTTAAGAATATGGCGTCAAGTTTTACAATATTGAGCCCAAAATACAGAAACTGCAGGCATATCAGGAACAGGAATGCAGACAATAACTTTAATCAAAATGAATAACATGGACAAAATCTGAATGATCCTTAAAATCTCACCAGCACTGAAGTCACTCAGCTAACTGAAAACTAACCCTCTAAAGTACTCTTGTACCGAATTCTCCCTCCCATTTAACATACAGGCCACTCAGTCTTTGCCTTTACTTTCCAGCTCAAAGTGGGTTTGTGTACCACTAAGATTAAAATTTTGTCAAGATTTTTCAGTGCCATACCCGACATACAGGGTAGCAACAGGCACAACTACGCTTTCAACCCATAGTATAAACTACTATTAATAATAAACACCTTTCAATGTACTATAGCAGCGTGAACGAAAATGCAACGCTACATACAATTAGAATCACATAAAAGAGCATTTTGTCTTTCTCCATTAACAACTCAGGAATTTACTTACTCCTTTTAAAGACTCGTATCGGTGAGTCCTTGGTTTCTTGATGCCATTTCTATGAGCTTTGCGTGCTGTGCATAAAAAATGTGAAATATTAGTTCGACTGCTTATTAAAAATTCACTTTAATTAAAAATGTAGCTACCAAAGGTCACTTACATTGATTATGACTGGTATGGTTCTTGGACTTTGCCATGTTGTTTTAGCACACCTACAAGAAAAAAGGTAAGAATTTGCATTTCACATGGGGTACCGGGGACTTATAAACTGTTTTCAGATGGCACGCGAATTCCCAATTGTCCATATGTATACACACACGTAAAATTTCTCTTTTTATTTACAAAACGCTTTCGACCAATTAAACGAAACCGTTTATTATATACTGTATAAGGGGAATGGCAGGAAAGATGACAATTTATATGAACTTTATCGCCTCGTTCAATATATTCTTTCAATAAATCTACAAGTCATGAGACTGAATATAGGTTACCGTTAACATTACAAACTTCCATTTCTGCATTTTTTGTCTGAAAAAAACTAGATTGATTAGGATTTTCAGTCTATAACTATTTGACTGATTCCGTACCTCTCACTCGTATGGAGCACCAGCCGGAAGAGAAAGAATGGCTGCGCTGCATTGTGGGAAATTAATCGTTGTATCGCTTCCTGAACCGAGGACACACTATGAGCCTGTAATGGGGCAACCGGTTACATCTGTAAAGTTCTGCTAGTCATTTTCAACCCAAAAAGTCGTTTTCATGGATACTGAGAATGAAGTGATTTATATATATATATATATATATATATATATATATAGAGAGAGAGAGATTGCAGTTTATTTACTCATTTCTTTATTCTGTATTTATTATTGTATTGTTCGCTACTGTGTTCATTACTGTGTTGC
>JABJVR010003307.1:0-16090 GCA_025773905.1 Chitala chitala | reverse complement strand
CCCTCCCCCCCCACACCTTAATGGTTCCTGAGATCAATCCATCATTTTGACTGTCGAGGAAACACACAGCCAATAGTCCCCACCTGCTTCAAAAAGTGACAAATACCAAATGTTGATGCTGTACAGGCAATTCAGTTCATAGTACATAGACCTCACTTCTATGTCATTTACATAGTCAGTACACCACTCTTATATTTCCCATATATACACAGGGTAAAATTCAGTCTATAAACTGTATTTAGGTACAACCTCAATGGCATTCATTCCTTCTGAAAAGAATGCGTACAGCTATCAACTAACATGAAATAACACATGGATACCGCTGCGTATTACACATAACGTCAAAGCCCCTGCCTAACCTTTTCAGATCAGTGTGTAAAGTTAAGAGATTCAGGAAAACACCCCTCAAGAGCACTTTCACCCGCTCATCAAGTAAGGTACTTGTAGCACAGTTTCTCCCTTTGTTCTGAACAATGAAGTCAAGAAAAAAAAATCTCTCCAATTCAGTCAAAATAAATAAGCATCTGCAATGAGTGGTTAAAATACAAGGGAGCACCAGAAAATACTGTTGGAAAAACATTAATGGACAAACACAGAAGCAGGAACATGCCTATACAGTGTAGGCTGCAGGCGATGTATGGAATAACAACGTATCAATGAGCTGCAAACATTACTACTGGTTATTAGTTCTACTTACTACTTATAGTTCAAACTTTATTACTTCTAGTTCCAATTGCCAAGCACTAAAAACTGGTTTTTAAAAAACGTTTTGACACTGCATCCATCAGACGTGAGTAGATAGTCCTTTCAGCTTTCACGTGTTACACATATAAAATGATTATTTGCTCATCGTCTTATAATTAATCTGTGTCATATTTTAAAAGTCAAATTTTAATCAAGCCATCTGTCAGTCTGACATCCCACCCATAACTGTTTAACAATCAGACATTTGCAAACAATAATCAGTTACTTGTATGTTTTAATCTGAACATTATACTATACTTTCGCTGTACATTCTCCCAATATGCATAACTTGGAGCAACCCAATCAGTCACACACAATGGGTCCTTGTAAAGGCACCAGTCAACCTAACCTGTATGTCTTTTGACTGTGGGAGGAAACCAGAGAAAACCCAACAAGCAGAGGGAGAACATGCAAATGCCACACACACAGACAGACAGACCGACCCAAAGTGGGAATTGAACTCCAGGCCTGGAAATGCAAGGCAACAGTGCTAACCACCACACCACTGGAGCAACCCAATTACATACAAAACTTGCTCATTTAAAAACTTGGTCAAGATAATAGTATAAAACCCTAATCTGCAGTGGTTTACTGTGCACCAAAACAGCAGAGTTAGATTTTAATTGTACTACATATTAATAGCATGTCAGTGATTCACCCAAAAAAGAGAAAATGTAGTTGTACTGAGCAAAGCTGTCAAAACCATTTTATTGTTCTAATAATGGCCGTGGTTATCAGTGTGCCACAAAATAATACCGTCATCTAACTAATATTGTCTGTGCTAAACAAAAATACGTGTTTTGCTTCATGCATGGCACAGACTGAACACTGACCTCTTAATGGAGCCACTTTTCATGTAACATACATGTTAGCGACTTACTATTGTCTGTTCGGACCTTTACTGCTGATCCACTTTTGACTGAGCTGGATTGCAAGACCCTGGTCAATGTAGCAAAGTTCTTTTCATTATCATCATCATCACCATCTTCTTCAAATGAACACGCTCACAAGCTGTTTAAAATCGCTGTTGCTCTACTTGATTTGTGTCTGGGCTGATAAACAGGCGATGAGTGTGCTGGCCAGAGATTTTCTGCTCAATCAACACTTAAGGGAGGAATGTCTTGTTCGGAATCTGACCTTGCTGCACCGCAGAGGTCCACTGGAGGAGAGACAATGGCAGCGCTGGCACTTAATTACTCCACCGGGCCATCGCAGAGCAGCCAAAGCGAGAATACGGGATAGGATAACCATTATTAATGGCTCGGTGTGCTTCCAAGTAACCGGTATGTCAAAGGAGTAATTATGAGTATGTATGTCCTCCCTTATCTGGGGCCCGTAACGAATGCTGACTCTGCAGTGGGCGTGAACGGGGACCCAACGGAGATCTTTGAGGTCGTCTCGAGAGGAAAGCGGAAACGCTCCAGTGGCTCGAGGATTCTTAAGAAAGTGCTGTCCTCTGCAAGAACGGACATCCCGTTGAAACTGTTCTATTTATCTTTCGGTTTTTAATACGTACTTCAAACTCTTGTGCTCTGCCAAGAGTGCTTGAGCAATTGAAAATAACATGAAACTGGCCATTTAGGGTTGCTCCATCAGGCTTATCTGGAGGTTTTTTATTTGAATACATGAAGGAGGAGGTCATTCGGACATCAGACCAAAATGCAATTATCACTTAAAAAGGAGAGCCAGAGAAGAGCCCCTTGAAAACTGTGTTAAAGAGTTGATAATATTATTTTCAGTTGTTGGAGAACAGATTCTCAGATAGGTTCATCTGGCTTCATAGTCAATACACCAGTGGCTGAAGCTGGGTTCTAGGGTTTTACAGAATGTGGGGCCACAAAGGAATATATTTTACATAGATTGACCAATCATATATCTTACATTGGTATGGAATTGTTTTATAAAGTAACTGACAAGAGGGAGGCATTAAAGGGGCCTATTGGATTTCAGCTGTGGCCAGTGTTCCCTAGATCCTCCCATGGGCTAAAGTGTGTGTCAGTCATGTCTTTCAAAAAATTATATGTAACCTTTCTGTGGCACCTTGGGTCCCCCCATATCAATCAAAATGTTACATTCTTGGCATTTTGCAGGACCACAGTCCAGCTCTTGGATTCTGGATTTCTCAATCAATATATTGGCTATTTATTAACACACACACACACACACACACACACACACACACACACACATAGAGCACAGTATAAGTATTTTAAGGACAAAATCCTAATCCTGGTTGTTATCAAATATATTTTATCAACATGCAGATGGCATTTGTTTTTTGTGTACACAATTTAGTTTTCAAGTTAAGTGAGAACCACCAACACTATTGCAAAACGTGGGCATGTAGCCGCATACAATTCAAGTACTGTAAAATCCACAAAACGAGTGAGATTACATTTCTGTTGGGTATTTGAGCCAGGAAACATAGTACAATGCCATTCCACAAATCGAATTATGTGTTTGTAGACCGGAATTAAAGTGCAACATACAGTTAGGTCCATATATATTAGGACACTGACACGTTTCACTATTTTAGCTGTTTACCAAAACATATTCAAAATACAGTTATATAATTAATATGGGCTTAAAGTGCAGACTCTCTGCTGTAATTTGAGGGTATTCACATCAAAATTGGAAGAAGGGTTTAAGAATTACAGCTCCTTAATATGTAGACCAAAAGTAAGTGGACAGTTGCCTCAAAAGCTATTTCATTGGCTGTTCCCTCATTAATCCATCATCAAGTAAGCAGATGAAAGGTCTGGAATTCTGTTTGGAAGCTGTTGCTGTGAATCCCAACATGCGGTCAAATGAACTCTAAATGGTAGTGAAACAGCCCTTCATTAGGATGAAAAAACAGAAGAAATCCATCAGAGAGACAGCAGAAATGTTAGGAGTGGCCAAATCAACAGTTTGGTACATTCTGAGGGAAAAAGAGCGCACTGGTGAGCTCAGGATCTTAAACAGGCCTGGACGTCCACGGAAGACAACAGTGGTGGATGATCACAGGATCCTTTCCATGGTGAAGAAAAAACCCTTCACAACATCCACCGAAGTGAAGAACACTGAAGGAAGTAGGTGTATCAGTATCTAAGTCTATCATAAAGAGAAGACTTCATGAGAGCAAATACGGAGGGTTCACCACAAGGTGCAAACCATTAATCAGCCTCAAAAATGGAAAGGCCAGATTAGACTTTGCCAAAAAAACATCTAAAGAAGCTGGTCCAGTACTGGAACAGCATTCTTCAGACAGACGAACCTAAGATCAACCTGTACCAGAATGAAGGGAAAAAGAAAGTATGGAGAAGGCTTGGAACAGCTCATGACCCAAAGCACAACACATCCTCTGTAAAACTTGGTGGAGGCAGTGTGATGGCATGGGCATGCATGGCTTCCAATGGCACTGGGTCACTAGTGTGAAGGCATGGGCATGCATGGCTTCCAATGCCACTGGGTCACTAGTGTGATGGCATGGGCATGCATGGCTTCCAATGCCACTGGGTCACTAGTGTGATAGCATGGGCATGCATGGCTTCCAATGGCACTGGGTCACTAGTGTGATGGCATGGGCATGCATGGCTTCCAATGCCACTGGGTCACTAGTGTGATGGCATGGGCATGCATGGCTTCCAATGGCACTGGGTCTGTAGTGTTTGTTGATGGTGTGACAGAAGACAGAAGCGGCTGCATGAATTCTAAAGTGTATAGGGATATACTTTCTGCTTAGATTCAGACAAATGCTGCAAAGTTGATTGTACGGCACTTCGCAGTACAGATGGAAAATGACCCAAAACACTGCAAAAGCAACCTCAGGAGTTTTTTAAGGCAAAGAAGTGGAATATACTGTAATGGCCAAGTCAATCACCAGATCTCAACCCAATCAAGCATGCATTTCACTTGCTTAAGACAGAAAGACTCACAAACAAGCAACAACTGAAAACAGCTGCAGTAAAAGCCTGCCAAAGCATCACAGAGGAGGAAACCCAGCGTTTGGTAATGTCCATGGGTTCAAAGGATTCTCAACAAAGTGTTAAAAATGAACATTTTATTTACGTTAATATTAATTTGTCCAATTACTTTTGAGCCCCTAAAATGAGGTAACTCTGTATTAAAATGGTTGCAGTTCCTAAATGTTTCATAGGATATTTTTGTTCAACCCCTCTAATTAAACCTGACAGTCTGCCCTTCAATTGCATCTCAGTTGTTTCATTTCAAATCCAATGTGGTGGCATGCATAGTCCAAATCATGAAGATTGTGTCAGTGTCCAAATATATATGGACCTAACTGTATAACTTTATTATTTTTCATTAAGTCATTAGTTTAGACTTGCTGGAAATGTAAAAACATACCTAAGTTATTGGGTTACAGACTCAGTTATATTATATATACAGTATATAATATCAGTGTCCTCATCGCTGTTTGTGTACTCTAAATGCCAATAATTGATGGAAAATGCCATCAGAATGTCACATGATTTTTTAAGTATTCAGACATATTAAGATTATTCTAGAACTCTGGCTTTGTCTGTGCAACCGTTCTTAGAGAAACAATAAATACTGAGCTTGACCAAGTTTTACAAGTTTGATAATTATAAGACAGTCCCAGATTGCATGGTAAGCCAAGGTCCAAATGCCAAAGGGGAGCTTTACTCAGGACAAAAACAAAGTACAATGGACCACAGGGCAATAAGCAGACTCTAGGGCTCACACAGATCATCAGCATGCAACAATAACCAGCTGATACAAGAGGCAAGCTTATAAAAGCACTGGGGAACAAGGAGCGGCTGGAGAACACTGATTACATTAGGGCTACAAACATGAGGATAAAGCTAGATGGAAACAGTGACATCTATTGGACACAGGAGGGCAGGACAGGCTAGGGCGTGACAGAGACATAACCACCAACACTGTGTTTTAAAATAGCTTGTATTCTATGTCAAGGCTAAAATAATTTTACCAAAACTCTTTCTATATTCTGCAAAATTGAAAATGTACAGCCATGCTCTTAATTTAAACTAGACCTGAACAGACTAAACCACCATTTTATTCTGTGGCGCTGAAATAACTATATATGGTTTAAAATAACTTAGTATATTTAGTTCAAAAATATTTCACCAATTCATTCAAGTAAACTGCAGTAAGACTTTTTAGAGTGTATGTTTGCAGGTTGCAGATGCTGAAGCAAACGTTATATCAATGTATTATTTATGTATTATAAACCACATCTTATGTACTTTTCCTCCATGACTCATAACCTACGAAGTAATGGCTTTGTTAAATGGCTGCACAGTAAACAGCCCTTGATGCATGTGGCGCTACGCTGCGTCTCGTGTATGTGGACAGACCAGTGATCATCACTCTGACATTTTATGGGCCACACAGTTAAGTCGTCGCATTTGCACGACAGAGCTGGGAAGTACAAGTAATGTAACTGCATAAAATACATCTTTAGAATCATTCAACAATCATTGATTTAATAAATACACCTTCCATACAGAGGTAGAATTGAGGCGTGGTGGTCAGCACTGTCACCTCGCACCTCCAGGCCTGGGGTTTGATTCCTGCCCAGAGTCTGTGTGCGTGGAGTTTGCATGTTCTCCCTGTGCTTGGTGGGTTTTCTCTGGTTTCCTCCCTCAGTCCAAAGTAGTGTGTGTGCCGTGGGGTGTCCCCTGCCCTGTGTTCAGGGATGGGCTCCAGGCTTCCCGTGACCCTTAACAAGGTGAATCGGTATAGAAGTTGACTGACTGATCTTCCACATAAACCAATTATCACTTTCATTTTAAAGGGGCCATTTTATATTTAGTCTTAAAGGGATTTTGTCTTTCCCTGTTCCTCATCCAGTTTTTTTTTTTTTTTTATTTACCACATGCACATCGTTATTTTTAATGGTGTGTTTTTATTAGTTTTGTTAATTACATATACTTTATCTTATTTTCACTTTAAACACTAACTCCTGTTCATCACCTTGTACTTCAGGCCATGGGCAGTCACACTACTCCTCACATCTACCCATCATTTCATATTCTTGGTTTCAAATCCTGCATACTATATTTTTCTAATTTTACTATTACACTCTTCTGCTATTTAGGCATTTAGCAAATTCCGTTCCAGTTATTTAAATTCTCATATTTCAAATTTTATCTTAGCTGGTGGGTTTCAAACCGAAGCCGACAGGTTTCTAACCGGGGTCGTCACACACGGGATAGGAGGATCAGCCCACTGAGCCAAGGACCGATTTATTTTCTTATTTATTTACACACAATTCTACCTTTTATTGTGTAGTGTAGTTCTCTAAGTTATGGATGGTTGTGTCAGCATTTCACTTGGTGTCATATTGTGTATGGTTACGTATGTGAGAAATAAAATTTGAATTTTAATTTGAATTGACTCTCCTGCCTTGAGGTTACATTACAGATTGAACAATCTCGAGTCAGTACACGTTTACAGCCAAATAAAGGAAGAAAGACAGGTATAGCACAAATGTTGAGCTCTGCTTATTGTCAAATGTCATTGATGCTTCAGGACACACATTGTTTACATAACAGTGACGCAGCTTTAACGCTCCATGGGTCACTCTGTTTCTAACCTTCGGTTCTGTTCTTTGTCTTCAGATGTCTGATTGTTCGTCCACTAGTTTTTCTCTCTCTCTCTCTCTTTATACTGATGTTTGGTGCACAACTGTGGAGTGTTGTTTAATGTTCATGAGATGAATATGATTTGGTTTGAAAGGTTCTGTTTGGTCTCTACAAATACTGAGCTCTGTTCTGAGGAAGTCTTGGTAATTTGAGAAAGTCCATGAGTTTACAAATATTTATGTTTTATTTTCTAAATGCAGAGCCATAATGATACAGTTCAGTATCACTGTTATAAACATTATCTTTCTCAAAGATAAACTTCCACAAAATAATTTCCTGTTTAATTGCCTTTATTTCTTTAAAGCTTGACAATATATTAACCATTGTCATTAAATATGTCTATATTATTTTCAGTATGAAAATGTCTTTAATCGCTTCTATACATTATTTTTCATAATATATCGAATGTGCTCTGAAATAATTTTTTTCACATGAGCTGTTTTCCATAAGTTATGCTTTGATGATTTCATAAAATGGTACTTAAATAAATGTTAAAGAACAGAAACTAGCTAGAGCTATGTCTTCAGGACATATTTTGTATGTACCCCGACATCTTATTCAGCATTTACTATTTTTAGGCAATGTCTGATTAAGATGTTCACATTTGTTAACTTGAATGAATTCTGCCTTCTTCAGGTTTGTAAATTTAAAATCAATTCAGAAACTTCAATCTAACAGCTTTTAGATTTTTAATGTTTGAAAACCGCCTTCTAAGATATAGACAACACTTAATATGGTTAATCTTTCATGTCCTTCAGGGTCTCTGAAGTTGGCCATAATGGGTATCCTATAGATTCCAAGGGGCACACTATGGAAGGGAAGGGATGCCAGACCATCAAAGGGCAGCCACTCGTGCCAGTTTTGGTTTTCTCAGGGCATATTCCTTTAATATGCTTAGATTCTGTCTCACTCCTGTGGACCTCATTCTCTGAACCTGGCTGGTCCAGGAAAAGGCGTAGAAGCATGCTGGCCTATCTCTTTTACTCTTGAGACAAGGTAGTTTTGTGTCAACTACATCTCTAAACAATTTTTTTAAATCTTCAGAGAAACTGTGGGAAATTCAGTTATCCAGGAGTCTTCACTGTTCCACATGTTTCTCCTAAAGTTGGTGCAACAAACAACATGAATAAAGACCCAACAGAAGGTGTGGTTGAGTCATACAAGAATAACACATTTTATGCTAAATTATACAATTAGCAGAAGTCACAAGAAGCTGCGGTTTTGGTCTCCTGATTTCATTTAAGGACATCCAGAAATTTCTGTAATAATGATGAAACAAGATATCTCTAAGGTCCTGCACAGATCTATTGTTAGGTGCAATGGAACCTTATGTGTATTTGAATAATGGTGTAGTTTTGTTCTGTGTAAGGAATGCATTCAGAGATCATTAGTGTGTAACGACAAGCCTGAGGTACGTTTCAGACCTTTTTATAATTATGCTGGCAGGTTATAAAACAACACTTAGTGTGTCACAAAATATTGTAGTAATGGAGATACAGTCATCTCCATACACACAGCAAACACTTCACACACATCACTTCCAGACTCTCAGCCATTGGGGCCGGTTGTCTTGTGCCCAGCCAGCCCCAGAAACTTTAGAAAGCGCTCTGTCTCTGTCTCTCTCTCGGTCTCTCTGTATGTCTCTGTCTCTCTCTCGGTCTCTCTCTGTGTCTCTGTCTCTCTCTCGCTCTGTCTCTCTCTGTGTCTCTGCCTCTCTCTGTATCTCTCTCTCTATCCCTCTCTCTCTCTGTCTCTCTCTCTCTGTCTCTCTCTCTGTCTGTTTCTCTCTCTCTTTCTCTCTTTCTCCATGTCTGCTTACCATATTCCTCTTTCAATGCCCAGGTAAAAACTCACTAAGTCTCTACATTTCTCCTGTTAAATGTTTAATATGTATTTTCTTTAAATTACTTCGTTTTACAGTTTTAACTCTTGTAAAGTGTTCTCGGGTTTGTGAACTACAGCACTACAGAAAATAATAATAAATGTAGAAGATTTGAATGGGGCTCTCCTTGTCTCCATAATGCACATGTAAGGATAGTTTATACCTATAAGACCATAAGACTTAAGACCTGCTTTAAGTCTTAAAATGACTGAAACTGTGTGTAAAATAGAGGTGTGAGGTCAGATACTTGTTAAACAACATTATATGACAAATGAACTCACTTAAGTAGCACGGGCAGATTAAGAAATCACAGCTCTGAGCCACTAGCTGTTGCCCCCCCCCCCCAAGACCATTTAAGGTAGTCATGTTTCTTTGTAAGTTAATGTTTGTGCTATAATACAAACAGCAAGTAATTTATTTTTCTGATGACAGGTCGGATTAGCAAAATATAACAAGAATATTCATGTACACTTTCACCAGTTTACAGCTGATTATATATGGAAGCACTGGTCAGATTCTATGGATATTTCATTTGTTTTTTCGGGTAAAGAACGTATACCGCCTCATATTGTCTGGAAAATACATTCGCGTTCTGACGTTTCTTGGGTCTGTGGATTGATGCATAGTGAAGGAAGGGATTACACTACAATTGTCGGAAACAACTACTGTGTATTTTACGTGAGTGGTGGGGTGGAGGTGGATTGACGATAAAAGTGCATTTGTATTTGTAAGGAAATGTAAGTTCACAAAATATCCCCCTGGAAAGCTTCACAAATGCAGTTGGTCAGCTGTTGTTTCACTTCTGTATTGGGCATAAGCATAAATGTGGAAAATAAATGATAGTTATGCTAACAAAGTGTAATGTTTACTCTTCTGGGATTCCCACGGATCTTTCTTTCACTAACATTACCTTAGACGGCAATTTGCACCCTTATACACAGAAACTTTGAACTAATCCAAGTCCTCGTGCGATTATGAATTGCCAAAGCAGTTTTTATATCTCGCTGTTCTCTAGAAACCAACTGAGAATAAAGTTGATTCGTTATTAACATATGGGGTTGGTTAGGAATACGTCTGACATTTCTCTCTTCTTGGGAAAAGTTATGACATACTACTCAGTACAATTACATGCGTGACAAACAGATTTACGCACAGTGTTCAGAAACTAGCTATTGTGACGATTAATAAAATAATAATAATAAACAGTATCCTTCTAAAACTAGTTTTTAAACTATAATTTTTCTCGATCATATATGGGAATGAGAACAATAGATTTTGCAATTATTATTATTATTATTAAGTATACATCTTCACATTAACTAAACATAACTAAAGGCTAAACTGTTGTAGTTCCTTGTCACGATATTGTCTAAAGAATTCCTGTGCACGCAGTGCAACTTGATGCACATGTGCGTTATTAGATATATATGACTGAAAACTTGGCAGAAATAATCTGATCAATAACTAAAGTTCACCGATAGAACCTTGGCATGCTTTAAAATTTCTGAATTCGTGGTATATAATAAAAAGGGCATAGTGTGTACTATTATGTAAATGATCAACAGCAAATGATCGACAATAATTCGCAGAACGCACTCACCCCACTTTACGATTGGCATCTCTCAAGTTCCTCTGTCGAGTCATGGCTGCTCACTTGAAGACTTTCCTCTAGCAGGAAAGGGTGTAAGCGAAGGAACTAAGTTTGTGGTTACGCTGCTGAGGTGACAAGAATACCATGCATACCAAAAAGCTCAAAACTTTAATATCTCGTTTATTAACGCAATCCAATTTTTAAAGGGCACTGCATATATTTTAATGCATTAAAATATTTAAATATGTCTCTAGCAGTGTATGAAGAGGCTTTAATGTTGTTTTTTCTCATTTACATGTTGCTAATAAGACATTTTCAATTTTGACTTCGGTTAAATTTTACACTTCGTTTGGGCTGCAAACTATGGCAGTGCAATTCGTGTTAGATGTTTATTACAATTAATGTAGCTGTTCAAACTGATCATAAGATGAGGAGTTAAGGAGTTAGGTCACTTTTAATGTAATTACTAATACTTATGGTGAACGGTAGAGGGCGCCCTGTTACTTTGATCTAATGGTACGGGGGGTGTTGCCCTGTAGTTGTTTGCAGTGACTCATGACAACACCTAGGGCTTAACGATTACTCACGTTTTCTTTCTTGAACCGTAAAGTGACTGTGAGCTGTACACCACCTGTCAGCGCAGCATATTTCAGATACTGTAAATGTGCACACTCGTCCATTTGTTAAAAATACGTGCAGCGTTAATATAAAAAAATCAGGTTTGATTACTATTCACTATGTAATATTCCACGGAAATGTTTGATTGCGGTTATTATGGTTAGGTATACGTATTAACAAAGAAAAAGTCTTAATTTATGAGCGGATATCGACATTTTACGCTTCACGTGCGCATGCAGAGTTGAAAGACAATGAAAGACAATTATGTGCGATTACACAGCTGGGGTGCGGCGTAACTGAATTAAAATTAATTACATAAATTCACAAGATTTTGTGTAGAGAACAGAATGGCTGTCGCTTTTGTAAATCCAATAGCCTTTGTAGCCAAGTATAAGGCCATTAATTTCAGACGCAGACGTATTTTATTGTATTTAATTAATTAATTTAGTTAGTTATTTATTTGTTTGCGTATTTATATATTTTGCTGCAGTCAAACAATACTTAACAAGCTATTTAGTGTTTGTTGTAGTGTAACATACTAGGAGCTATATGATGACAGCGCAACGTTTTTCAGAGCGGTGGCTCTCAAATGGAGTTACTCAAGAGCTCTTCGAGCGGTATAAACATTTTCTGACAAGTAGCCTCAAATTCCTTTGAGAAGATTACTTTCACAAATTTGCAGCATACACATAAAAACATCTAGTACCTTTGTTAGCAGACTTTAGTACTAGATAGTACTTGCAAGAGGGGCTGCACAAAATAAAAGAAGAATCACTGCTTTAGAGAAAAACGATGTCAAAAATAGTCAGGCCCATTTATTGCATAACTCGTGAATCAACATACAATTCCACGTTATTCCACTTGGTGTCTCTGTTTGCACAAAAACTATTACCCCTGTTCTTAATTTATTATTTATTTGTCTTTTCTCTTACTTTCACCAGGGACTGGCCTTGTACTTCCAAAACCGAATCACTCAGCCATGATTAAGGATGTTCTCAGTTCTGATAATAATAAGCCCATTCAAACCTGGAAATTTGCAAGAACGCAGTTCTCCTTTGGGCATTTTGAAATGAATAATCCATCAAACTGCTCTGCAGTGATCAAAACGCACTGGGAAATGATTGCATCTCAATTTTGCCGTTTAACGGAGAAGTTAGATGGCCCTTATCTAGCTTGTAACTTGCAGTAGTAATTCCCGAAGCATGCATTTGCTGTTGTGTGAAAGACGCATCCTACATCGATTTCTGGAGAGGAAACTCTCATCAACATGTGGTGCAGATATGGCGGTTTTCTGGTTCAAGTGTTTATATTTATTTAAAACTTCACTGTTTATTCATAACTTTTAATTAGCCATGTGTATTAAATTTTTTAAGCTACTGAACATTTGAATACTAGTTCTTCTGACCAGGGGAGTTTCCAGCTATTCAGAAGATCATGGTGCTAAGTCAGGTTTGCCTGTTGCTTTGCTATAAAACCCCTCCTTTTTCAAGGTGAAAATATTTGGGCTGAAGCCCTGAAAGACTGCACCTAATGATGCAAACTGCATTGTACATAATTTTTTTAAATCTTCAAGCTTTTTTAATGTTTGCAGTTTTTCTATTTTAGAAAACAGTGCACTGGAGTTTTTTACAGTTAAAAGTTTACCCATTTTGCTATTTAGTTATTTATTTAATACTCAGTGTATTAGATAAATGTATTAGATAAGCATCTTAAAAGTTAATTTACCTTCACAGATTTTGTAAAATTAAGTAATCAAAGGGATACCAAACATGCTTAGGTTCTGAAACATGGGATTGTTAAACAACCTCAGAGCCCCAAACCCAAGAATTACTTTTTCATGTCAGGTGACTTTTCTTATCTGATTGGGAAGGTCATATGGCTGGCGAATATGTCCCTAACCTGGACCCCATGGATGAAATGGGAGTGAGGAAAAGAGAAAACGTCAAGAAGGTAGACTGGATAGCAGAACTTAGGGAGATGTGCCGTTGGCAGGTTTGCTGTTTGGGAAGACATCTCTGTATACATGTGAATTATTATAATTTTTTTCACTTGCAGTATTCTTCAATAATGACAACAGTGGGAGGCCCAGGCAGGACACCTGGAGGAGATCTCTGGCAAACTTGAGGCACCGACTAACTTCTGTGACTTTGCTCTGACAGGACTGCTATGACCTTGCTGCTGAAACACAAGCCATTAGCACCAGAGCGCTGCGGTGGAATCGACGCTGCCCAGTTCGGCGGCTGCTGTTTGACCTCAGCATCCCTCCCGCTGCATGCAGCTTCGAACCAGAGCGCAACACCGAGCTGCTGTTCTGTGTTTAATGTGTGTCTTAGCCAACATTGAGGCTTTCCCACATTCCCAGTACAAAATGTTCTGCTACAGTTTTTTTTTTATTCCCTTTTCAAAAATATTCATCAATAAAAACTGAGATGTCCTAAACAGAAAACAATGTGGGGATGACATGTCCTGCTTGGACTAAATCCTTCAAACAAAAACCTTGGGCTCTTTGAGCTCTCGGGTAACACCCTTCTGTGTCATCAAACAGTGATGAACAGCAACAAGAACCAGTGATGAAAAGCAACTGAGATAAAAGGCAGGAAATTGGTGAAAGACAGTAATCAGTTGTTAATCAGCTGTTAATGGCAATCATTATAATAATTCTGTATAACATGGAAAACTACCAGTACATATGTAATTACTATGCATTAAGGAATAAATAAGGTGGTTATTGTTGCTGTTTTAATAAGAATATTCATGCTCTCAGTTATCTCCTGTATCTTAATTAACATGATTAGCAATAGCATAAACATACCGTTGAGTCACCTTATTTGTTTCATTTTAAATATTGGCAAATGCTATATATATACAAGTAACCAAATGCCAAAGCTTGAGAGCCTTTGTAGATAGTCAAAAACAATTCCGTCACTCATATATAAACCCTTTTTTTAGCAACACTGCTAGTGTTCCTATCATTTAAAACATAAGATGGGTGAGCATCAGTGTACACTAATGAGGGATGAGGGTGCATTGTAAGTGCATTCTTGTGACTGTGGTCTCTAAGTGTATAGTAGGCAGGGTGCACTTTAAAGGTAAACTACATTGCAAGGCTCTCAAACCAACAGATTGCTAAGGACACTTTGTCACTTGAAAAAACAGGTGACCTACATCTTAGGAAGCACAGCTTTTAAAAGGGATTTCACAGTGGAGCACAACCTTCAGCAAAGGAAGGGTCTTTGGGGGCTTATTAGTGGCACACCAGTCTGCATCCTGCAGGACAAAACTGGCTTGTATTCAGGAAAGATGTGAAAAGACAAATAAAATATATTTTGTTTTTGGAGATGCAGAACAAGATGACCGAGATCTTGGTGTCACTAACTAATTTAAACTCTTGTGAAGCAGTAGTCATGTTTTATGTAACAGCACTGCAACCTTCATGCAAGATTTCAGATGCTTTATGTTCAAGAATTCCATCTGCTTGTTCATTCACATTATTAAAGAAGCCTTATTCCACAATCTTTCTCTTTTAACTTTTTGCTGCAAGCAATGTTAAATCATTATACCTTGCGGGTATTTCGTGTGATTTGTGTTTTACCTGATCTCCTCCGTTAATTTTTTTTTTTCCCCATTAGCAAGTGTTCAGTGCAGACGAGAGAAGATTCATCATCCGTAAGTGCAAACTGAACGTTCAAATAAAGTGAAATTGCACTTAGTGTAAAGCATACTTTCCAAGTGAACATTCAAGGAGCCCAGCAGAGAGTCAGTGCCCTTCTTCCTACCACCAGATAACTGGGCTGCCAGTGCCCAGTGCCAATGCAGAAGCTGGCGTTTCGCACAAGCACACAGCTGAGTGGTAACAGGGAAAGACCGCAGCTCCTGGGGCCTGCCACTCGTTAGGGCTGAGGTTTTAATTATTCATTTTGTTGAGGTGATAAAGGTGGATAATGAACTTGTTTTCAGCACGTACCACTACTCTTTCCTAAGGCATAATGACTCCTAATCATGTTTCCTTGTCCTAGTGTACTTTTTAATCACAACCCCAAACTGTTCATGCCACTTAATGTGGTGGGCAATGAAATTAAAATGTACTCCCTTACTCCTTGTTACTGATTGCATAACCAGTCAACAATAAATGGTGTTTAGAAGAAAAAACTGTTGTCTGAAAACATGCTCTCAATCCTAAAGCAACTGATGAACAGTACTGTTATTTTTTACTATGCTCCTGGTAATGTTCTGCTTTAATGTACAGTATAGCTTGATGAGAGAAAAAAAAATTGCCATAATTTAAATTTTAGCATACTGCAGTGGGCTGGTGTCCCATCCGGAGTGTCTATTGCCTTGTGGCCTTAGCTACTGGGGAATAGGAATAGGAATGGAAAATGGATGGATGGATGAATGGATTTTATAATAGGGCTACAGCATAACTAAATATGAAGAGATATTAATGCAGTGCATGCAATAAAATTAGCTTCACCTTAGCATGCCTTCATATACATTTAGTTAGCTTGCTACATCCATTATCTTAATCGCTTATTCCTGGTGAAGGTCATGGGGAAACCTGGAGCCCATCCCAGAGCACATAGGGTGCAGGGCAGGGGACACCAACCCACCACAGGGCACACACAC
>JABJVR010003306.1:0-16092 GCA_025773905.1 Chitala chitala | reverse complement strand
GAAGGAGATGATCTCAAAACCCCTGCTAGAGAAACACATTATACACAAAGAAGGCAGCGCACATTGTTGACACTTAATGGTCATGATGTGGTACAGTCAAATAGGTTACGTCAAAATGAGCAACAGCTGTCAGAAGTGGGATTTGAACCCACGCCTCTACTCAGAGACCAGAAACCTCAGACAGTGGAAGGGACAACCCTTGAGTCTGGCGCCTTAGACCACTCGGCCATTCTGACAAGGACGAGCAGCGCCTGGCTACGACACGTTTGAAAGCGCAACCGTTCTCACAAAAGTGAGGTGAAATAAGCACACTACCACTGATTTGTTGTGCGATTTAACACGAAGAACATAGTGCACCCTGCTCACGTCAGTATTGCTTCAAGACCTATTAACATCGGCCTGGTAATATCAAACCATGAATCGCTGTCAAAAGTTGGACTCCAACCAACATCTCGATTTAGAGACCAAAACCTCAGACAGTGGAAAGGACAACCCTTGAGTCTGGCACCTTAGATCACGCGGCCATTCTGACAAGAACATCCAGTATCAGGCCCACAGTCACTGACATTGTCTCACATTTACGATGGAAAACTTGAACTTGCTGGACATGTTTGACATCTACGGATAGTCAAGATCTCTTAACAATGACTCATTGTCCATTCAAATCCCACTTCTCTGTCAAAAGTGGGATTTTGAATGCCTCTACATAGAGACCAGAAACCTCAGAAAGAGGATGGAGCAACTCTTAAGTTTCTCAAGTTGTTTGTCTGGTCTTGCAGTGTAGGGTGATTGCTTTATCAATAGGTGGTGCTTAGCTACACTGATGTTCATATCAATTTCTTTCTGGGCTCCGCTCATGTATTGATCCATGTGCCTATTTATTTTATCCACTATGATGCCTGACAGATGCTTCCATGTTGTGCAGAGGCTGGTTATAGTGCGGTGGTTGGATGGGACTGCTCCCTTCTCAGGGTCTTTCAGGATTAGTTTGACCTGTTTGACCTTCAGTTTACTATTCAGGGTGGGTCGCATTCACTACTGGCTCATTTGTGCATCTAGACATTCATAGAGTGAGGTTAGCTTCTTTACCCAGTAGGCATTGATCATGGCCGGGCCTGTTGCTGTCTAGTTCTTCATGCTTAAGACTCTTTCTTTGATGTCTGCCACTGTGACGGTTATTAGATCCTTTTCAGAGAGGTTGCTGTGGTCTGTTCTTAGGTCCACCAGCCGCCGAGCATTGTTGCTGTGTGATGCTTCCTTCTCCCATATGTTCTTCCAGTATTGTTCAGTCTAGTGGTTCTGCTTTCAGGTTATTACCCTGCTAATGGGAATACACTTTGGATGGTTCATTAGAAAACAACCAAATGTATTCTCCTTGCTTTTATTTCTCTGATGTACCTTTTCATTCAGATAATCAGGGCTGTGATTTTTTGCTTAGCAGTTTCAAGGTCTCAGGTATAGACAACATCCTGTAGTTCTTAGGCATGCCTTTCTTCATTCTACCTTTCTGCATTTCTGATAGCTGGCTAACTTGTAACTCTCCATGCAACTGCAAACCTCTGTTCAAATCCATGTCACCATATATATATATATATATATATATATATTGTTGAACCTTGTTGCAAGTTCAGCTCAGAATAAGGCATTTCTTATGTGTCTGCAAAAGAAAGATTAAATCATATGCTTGCTCTAACCATAAGTTACTTATCTGACCCTACGTTACCTTATGTAATGGACTCAAAAGCAGCTTCTACTTTATTACAGTGAAAAAAATTCAAAACAGCAATAAATAAGTACATAATACATAAATAAATCCCTGGGCTTTTAACACCTGTGTAATGTTTTGGAGAGATGAAATGAGAGGTGAGGCCTAATGTACTAAAAGGGATATTTAATATAAAAAAAACAAGAATACAAGAATCAAATATAACAAAGCTACAACTACAGTGGGATCCAGCAAACACATTACAAGTACAACAACTGGCAATGAACCGAACCAAGATGGGAGTATATAAAGGAACATGAATCAGGCACAATTACACAGGACTGGGGAGCAACAATGAGGGCATAATTAGCAGGAAAGGACAGGAGGAAGGATGACATCTGGTGGACATAGGGAGCATGACAGAGAAGGTGTGACAACCTGGATGAATATCTTTGTAATACAATGTAATACAACACATCATTATTAGCATTTAACATTGTAAAACAAATTCTCATGCACAAGATATTTTATCAGTGATTTCAATTTTGTAAAAATACAAATCGGAACTGCTGAATATGATAAGTAAGATGAAATATTTGTACATATACTATTCAAAATATAGTGGGAAGGATTAAAAAAATGTAGTCCCAAAATTGGCCAATAGAGGGAAATATGGTGAAACATACATGAAATGTATGGGAAAAAATCAGCATGAAATATATGAAAAATTCCACACTGGGAAAATCACTCAGTCACTGGGGAATGGCTTAGTTTATTTTTTAATCTTTATGAGAAAAAAAGAGCTATGTTGTCAGATTTAGTTTCAGTACAAAACATTGACTTAAGTTGTTTGATTATTTCTTAGGTACATTATTGTCTTCGTTCTTGTTCTTGATGTCTGTGGATATCAGTTGCTAAGGTACCATGAGCATAAGATTTCATACCTAACTCAAAAAATCATACATTTTGCTAAGTGTGTGCAACTGGAAAGATTTTTAAAAATGTGGATGTTTAGCTGGCAAGCTAACTAGGCAATTGCTTAAGTGTCAGAGATAATGGGGAGGGCCACCTAGTGGTGGGTTTGAGCTAAATTGAGTGTTAAGAAAGTCATAGTTGCTTCTGAGGAAACAACTGTTTTCCTCTGAAAGTCATAAACATGTTTATGCTCAGCAATATGTCATTAAAGGTGATCCATATTGGCATTGAAGACTGTTGAGTTGAAAATGTCATCAGGCAGGTTGAATTTATTAAAGCACTGACTAAGGCCACGGTTCATAAAAAACGCTGAAGTTACACTTATGTTCAGAAAATAGAGTAAGAAACACCTGAGGTTTAGATAAATAGGTTTTATGTATTGCATACAACAATGCAATATTATAATTTAAATATGAGGTAAAAACTGGACTTAGGTGAGGTTTATGTGTAAAGGAGTTGCAGTCCTTTATAAGGTCGCTGCCTGAGGTCCTAAAAATTCAAATATTTCCTCTAGGTCTTTAGACAACAAGTGAATATACTATGGCTGGGAATTCATTGCATTAACTATTGTGACTATCATGATTCATGAGATAATTTTTAAAATTAATATTTTGTTTAATCATACAATTAAAATTATTTATTCCCATTTTGCTGGTTCTATGAGGTACTGGACTTTTTTGGCAAGGGTGCTCTGAAATTTTGGACTTCAGATTAATGTGCCGGTAGACACATTAGAGTATTTTCTTTTTTAACTCCCTGACACAATTACACAAACAGGGAAAATAATTTGGTTATGAAATGAAAGCGATCCATTGATAGTTGATCCATTGATAGTGCAAAATTACAAGAAATAAAGCACTCTGGCTAACTGGACATGGCAGTAATGAAAAGGTCAGCCTAGGCTGCTGTTGGCTGAATCAGACAACCTGTCTTCTGTTCTGTTCCATTATGTTTTCGTTATGATATTATGATACGTCACAAATCTTAGATTTACAGAAAATATTTTGTGCAGGTATAAATCGTTTCCTTGTTGGATTTTCTATTGTGATATGTCAACTAAGTACTCTAAGATTGTGTCCAAATATAAGGTAGGTCTACTTTATGGCCAGTTAACATTTTTGGATAAGACAACTGTTGTTTGTAAACACTGTAATAAACACTTAAAATATTGCAAAACGCTTTTAGAGTATCATCTAAGAAATTGTCACCCATTTCTGTCTTGATAAAAAGCAAGCACATATATATATATATATATATATATATATATATATATATATATATATAGAGAGAGAGAGAGAGAGAGAACGAGAGAGAGAACAGAATAAGGTTAGATAAGACTTTATTGATCCCCAAGGGGGAAATTTTATTACAGCAGCAGCAACATAACATCAAGAGAGAAGAAACAGAGATGGCTATGCAATCAATGATAAATATTCAAAATAGTGCAAGGAGAAAGGGATGTATTATATGCATGCAAGAGCAGATGAACAGTATACACACACAACACTGCAGAAAAGTGCAGATCCAATATATCCAATATATAAACAATCTCAGTACCTGTTAATGTTGTGAGTAAAAAACAGAATTTTACTGACTGATAGCTGTCGGCATAAATAACATTCTTTGTTGCATTGGAGTTGAATAAATCTCTGGCTAAAGGAGCTCTTCTGCTGATCAAGGATATTATGAAGAGGATGTGAGGGGTCATTCTGGATGGCCCCCAAATTGTGCAGAATCCTCCTTTCAACTACCTCCTCCAAATGCTCTAGTGTAACACTTACAATAGATCCTGCCTTCTTTATGATTCTGTTGAGTTTTTCTTCCTCTCCCTAGCCCTGATGCTGCTATCCCAGCAGATGGCTGCAAGAAATAGCGCACTTGCTACAACAGAGTTGTAGAAATTGCACAATAATTTAGATGATACATTGAATGATCTGAGCTTCCTCAAAAAAGGAGTCTGCTCAACCCCTTCTTGTACACAGCCTCAGTGTGGCCATTCCAGTCAAGTCAAGTCTCTTGTCCAAATGGACAACCAGGAATCTGTAGCTGTCAACCACCTCAACTTCTTCCCCTAGGATGTATATAGGGTTGACCATAGATCCAGAACATTGAAAATCAACCACCACCTCTTACCTTTTTGCAACATTCAGGGTCAAGTGATTTTTCATACACTGTACCACAAAGTTGTTAACTACACACCTGTATTCATAGAATAAAGGCTAGCTTCACATTTTCACATTTTAGTCTGTCACATACATAGCTTTAATTGTATAAGTTAGTTCAGTTTATCATTACTGTAGAAATCAATAAAAAATGTTCAACTTCATTATGTAAGACAGGAGGTTATTTTTGGTGTCAGAATAGCATAATTTTGATGTAGCAAAACAGTCCTAAACTGCCTTTAGGGTTAACTGATTAAAGGTAATCCTCTGGTATGTTTAAATATTTGTGTAAACACTCAGGAACTTCTAAAGTATTTCAGCGCTTTGCACATTGTGTTTGTTATGATGAGTGTCGATTTGAAAAGTAATCTTTATATTTCCTTCCATGAGTGCAATGCATGCAAAGACTACAATACTTACATTTTTGTCTACTAAAAACACTTTTTTGGCAAGTAATACTAAATGATAGTCAATAGTCAATAGTCCATAGTTGAATAACTGGCTATGGCAGGAGGTCTAGCGAGAGGGAGGGCCACCATGCCTGCTTTACCCATGTTATTTGATGGTTCCCTGGAATGTCTCAGCTCCTTTCTAAGTGAACTATTTGCCCATAGTGCCATGTGTGCTGATGGCTATAAAATTGAAAAAGAGAAAATCACCTTGAACATATAGCAGCTGACAGGGAAGGCTGCTGAATGGGCCATGCAACAACAACAGGTGTCCTGGTGGGAAGATAGTATTACCCTTAGTAACTTTGAGTGAGGGAAGGCTGCAGGGAACTCTACACCTGGGTACAGCATGCCTGGAGCCCATGTGGGATCCTCCTGCAAGTTCTGATGCTTTTGGTAATCAGGGGTGGACCCTCTTAACCTGGAACTTATCTGGAATTGTGGAGGTTGCACTGCAGACTATGGCTGTATCCATCCATCAGGTTAATTGCAGTGTACAGATAAGACAGAGAGGAATAAAATGAGCAACCCAAGTACAGTGGTGTGTCCCCCTCAGGACCACTGCCACCTAGTCAACAGGTCCACCTGTTCATGTCTTTTGTGCCACACAGATTTGCCAACCCATGCCCTCCCAGGTTCCTGCTTGGGATTATGCCACCCAGACTCCAACCATGGTTTCCCCTAGGTCTCCTCCTCTTGTTCATGATCGTCCAGTTTTCTTACCAACTTTTTTTTCTCTAGGTCCTGAAACCCAAGTAAATATATCCACAAGTCTGCCCAGGTCATTAGCCCCCATGTCCACTGCAGTACAGCCTGGTCCATAGGGTCCATTGCCTCCTACAGCCATGAATGTTCCACAGATCCATGAGCCCACAGTCACTGGTAAACCATGTCTAGTCTTGCCCCATAACATGTCCACTGCCATGCCTAGACAAGTGGACCTGGGGGGCAGGGGGGTTCCACTCTGGCCCTGGTGAGGCCCTGACCAGAGCTATAAGCCTTGAGTTTATCCAGTCTGCCTTGAAGGGGCTGGCAGATGCCACAGTCATCCTGGTCTATGGGGTCCCTGGAGGGCCTGAGCCATGTGAAAGGTTCTGGAAAGGCCTAAGTCAAGTCCTCAGGTTCTCACATTTCCCTGCTGCAGTGGTGTCCCATGCTTCCATGTGTTTTTGCCTAAGATTTCCACAGTTCAAGTTACCTCCCTGGTTTTGCCCCAGGTTCCCCAAGTCTCACCACAGGTTCCTCAGGTCTCGTCTTCTGTTTTACAGTGCGTACCTTCAACCCTGCCTGTCCATGTCCCTTCACCTACAACCCTGGTGTGCTTGCCTGCAGGCTCTCGGGTGGTTCTTGCCTCTGACCCCTTGCCTGCCTCCCCCTGGTCTCTGCCCCTCTGCTTCACTTTGTCCTATGCCTCTAACATTTTCCTCTCTGTCTTCCTTGTCCTTGCCTCCATCAGCCTCATGTACCCCTTGGTCTCCCTCATCTTTGACTCTGTCTCCTCCGTGTACCACTCAGCCTCCATCGTCCTTGACTAGGACCCTGGCGCACTCCTTTGGACCTCCTCCACTCTTCACTGGAGGTCCTCCTCCTTCAGCTCTCTCCCCTGTGCTTTGTGCTCCCTTGACCCCTCGTCATTGCTAGTCCCCCTCGTCTCAACCTTGTTCATCCCCATGTCCCACTCCATCTCCCTTGCCTCCCTCTGTCCAGCCTGGTTGCTTGTTCATCTTCCTTGTTTGAACCCTTGCCACGTCTGTCCATCTTTGACCTATCCCATCCTGTGTATTAGCCCTGGCCCATAGTTTTCTCCCCTGTTTGTAGGTCCTGCTCTTGGTCTGCTGTCTTGTCCTGCATCCCCTGGATGGCCTCCTCAGCCTCCTTGTCCTCCCTGGTGTCTCTGGTCCTCCCCATCACCTGGTGTCCCATCCCTGGCTCCTCCAATGTCTGCCCTCATCCTTGTCCATGCCCTTAGTCAGCTCCATGTCTTGTCTCTGTTATTTGCATCATGTCTTCCATCTGCTTCTTTTTTATCCCCATCAGGTCTTGTGTTTCATTCTATTTAGATTATGTCTTGCCTCCCTCGCCCTGGTTTGGTCTCCTGTGTCGGCCCCAGGAGTGCCTTGGGTGAGGGGCGTGTTCTGTCATGCTCTACCCTGTCATGCCTCCTCAAGTCCCCTAGGTATCGCCCCTCCTTGTGTTTCATGCCATTGATTCAATGTAATTATGTTATTAGTGCCTCCTATCTTTGTCTCATTTGTCTGAGTTTCCCTCATGTTTGAGTCTTCGTCGATTGTTGTAGGAGTGTAGGATCACAGTATCTTGTAGCATTGATGATTGTTGTAGTCCATAGTCCACAGCCTTGATATGTGTAAACCCCTTATTTGTCCTTAGTTTCTTGTTACTACCATATTCACTGTCCCCTGTTTTTGCTTTACCCTGCTTTGTTTTTATTCTGGAATAAATCTCCCTTTCTGCTCTTGGACCTCACCTCACCTCAGCTTGCTTGTTGATTACAACTAACAATATTTAAAGTTTAAAATGTTACAAAAACTAAAACATAATTTAGTCAAAAGACTAAAACTAAACAAAAAAACTGTTGTCAAAATTAACACTTGTTAATTCCCTGTCCAAGGTGTTCCCCACTTTGTGCCCTTACCTCGATGATCCTGTGCAAGCTTTATAGAAAATGGAAGCATGGGTGAATCTATTGGGGCTTATTCAGTAAGGTACAGTTTAATGAAAGCAAAGTTCTCTATAACCATAACAACTGAACCAATATCAGTGGATCATAATATATTTGTAATATCACACCAAACCCCTATGTTTATGTTTACTCTATTTCTTTCTCAAAATCGTATTAAACTGTATTTGCTGAAAAGCAAACATAATACTGTCCTTATAAATTTTTGTCAATACAAGCATCTGATGAAAGTACTATAAATCAGCTCTGAATCAAATGTATACTACACTCTTGGACAAAAAAAAAATCACCTTTTGCTTCTTTAAAGAAAAACAACACAAGATTTGGAATTTCCATTTCTACTTTTGTAGGTTTTATTTTTGTTGTTCAAATTTTTTTAATGTGTGTCAGAAATATAAATGACTTGCTCAAATACAGAAATCTTGACACTTTCCACATATCTGGTCTCACCTGCAGTGAGTTTGGTGTCAGGGTGAGGGAGAGACAGACTTGTTTAACAGTATCCTATTTAAGCTTCTCAAGAGAGAGGGAAATTATCTTATCTTAAAAATGCTGAGGATTAACTCCCATAGGGCATTATGAATATCATAAGCAACAGCTGTTCAGTCACTGCTTCCACACCCAAACACATCCCCAGACACTCTCCATAAGTAAGTGAATAGGATGCAGAATAAGCTTTTGTTGCGGATGCTGACCCTGAAGAATATCAGCACCATTTATTACCTTTAAATGTTTTGTTGGGTGAATGAATGTATGCAAATACCCAGGTGTGTTGGATCTATAATTTGCAAACATTGTGAGTCTCTCGTTACAGTCCATCATATGACAACAACTTTAAAGGACTGAAAAAAATGTCTTTGTAACACCTGCAGGATAAATCTGTATGTAGGGAAATGGATACCATTGCAACATATGATTGTACAGACATAAGAAATTGATTAACATTGCAATGGACATAGCTGTAAGTGTTGTGGAGAGAAATGACTTTACAACCTGACCAAAATGTGTATGGCAGTGTTAAATACTGGACTCAATTCTAGATGTCTAGTTTCAAAGGGAAATATGTACCTTAATACTTTTGTAATTTTAACAGTGAAACTGAACAAGAAGAAATGTGTATTTAAATGACAGATTTGTAAAGTTCAGTGACATATACTTTTAAAAAGTTTATGCTTTACACACGCACACACACGTGTGTGTGTCCCCTTAATGTCTACAATATACTTATTTTTACTGTGCAATTTTTTTCTGTTCAGTATCTTGAGTCAATAAATAGGGGCAGTTTAGACAAGGTAAACATAAATATATTTATGTGTATACACCTGTATACACCTTGCATGTTTATAAGATAATGTATATCAACCATCCCAAATTTAGGTTTTCCTCATATGTTTCCCCACTAATCCATAGATTACCTTTTTATTTTTTTTTTATGCGTTTGATAAGATTAATACCCGTTCAGACATGAAAAGCTTTAATTCTCAAAGCACTTCTGTAGATCAGAGCACATTCTGAATTGCATACCCACTAAATGCCAGTCATCCATGCATTCAAGCACATATACATGCATACCTTCTCTCCTGATCTGGATGTCTTTGGAATCTCAAACACAAAGCTCTGCACAGTAGGAACATGAAAAATAAGTGTTGTGATTTGAATCCACACAGGCACATTTTTATTAATTTCTTAATATTGTTTTCTACTAGATATATACTGACATGGAGGAATACCTTTTATTTATTCATATGTTTATTTACTTATTTATTTATTACAGGAATACTAACAAAGTTTTTTTCCTATTTATCAATTCTTTTGCATAAGGTTTCAAGATTATTGCACTGTACACACATAGCTTTATGTTGTTCATTTATTTAGACCTGTTAAGTAACTGATATGCCAGAATTTATGACATAAAGAGAAATAATGGTAATATGCAGACAGAGTAGAAGAGCCAGAGAACAGAATATACAAAGGACATGTTCCTTTCAAATGAAGCTGAGCTTTGATGTCACAAAAGAAAAAATTGCATGTCTGACAGGGACTTTTGTTTTCCAAGAAGAATTGGAAAAGTTTCAGAGGAACACAAAGAATTAAAAAAAGTCTAACAATTCAACCTGCACTGTCATTTATTTTTTCTTGAAGTTATCCTGCAAAGCAGTGTAGTTTTATTGAAGAAAAACACTAATCTTTTACACTCAATAAATCAATAAAACTCTACATCTTGTTGAGTAAAAAAAAAACCTCTACAAAAAGATTTCATATATTAACCTAATTAATGTTGTAATTAACAGAGAACCAATGAGAAACATCTATGAAGCAATAGTTAAATGGCTTTTTCACTACAATATAAATGCATTTAACTCAGACTCTACATGTAATGCACACTGCTTTACATTAAGAAATTATTTCATGTCATTGATTAGTAAGGTGTGTCTGGTGTCTGTGTGATGACTTCTGATATATAGGTACACTTAGTACATCCTGTCATGGCCTTGGACAGGAGACTAGTTACCTTTATTATTATTAACAAGATCATTAATAGGGATCATGTGTTATCAGTAGGAGAAGAATCCTGTGCTTTGGCAGTGCTCCTTTCAAAAAACTTTTTTAAGCAACCAAAACTACTGGAACACAACCAAGATTGACATTATGCTAGATTTGAATTAAACATATGGCATACCTAGAAAGAAGTACAGACTGCATGTTTATCAAAAGCCATTTCGTATGAATAAATTCTATTGTTACTTGGCTCAAGAGCATATGTTCCATAGATATCATTCATGCACATTTATGAACAGGTAGCATTGTTGAAGGTATATGATAAATTCCATTAAAGATAATTCTTAAGAGGCCTAAGGATATGAAAGCCTCATTTCTAAAGAATTGAGACTAACTGATTGAGAGGCATTGCAAACAGAAAGTCAAAGTCAACTCCAATGTTGAAATATTCAGAGTGCTGTATTAAGACATTGTCTGATACTGTCTCTGAGGAGTCTGTTTCCAGAACCCTGGCTCATTACAAACTGCTTTCACATTTATAACATGCATACATTTTCTACCTTGCAAATATAGCCTGTTGAAAATAATCAGGGTTTATGTCCTTTTCTCACACACTTTGTATATTTCACTGACACAAAAATAATTATATCTGAGCCAAGCTGGCTCTTTCTGCTAATTAGAGAGATTTGAGCTCTAGGTGTGTGTCCATAATCTGACTGGTGTGTGACAGGCTGGGATTATAGAGCTGTAAAATTGGATGCAATTAATCAAACTCGTGGAGTCGGAACGAATTAACAGGATGCTTCAATGACGTTTTTCATCTGGAACTAATGATGAACTGTATGGCAGCGGTTAAGTAAATTCATTGCATATATTTTCCACAGGTCACATTGTGGAAGCTGTTGTTGGCAGTTTGAAAGCTGCAAATTTAGCATACGAACTGGTTATCTGCAGCATGCTACTGCTGCCTTGTGAATCAAAATCGTTCTGAGGCATTCAAAAGTGAGACGGCAAGAAGAAGTGGAAGTAGACAGTTAGCGGCAACTCCCATGGTCTGTTTGTGTTCTCTGGCTCTGCTTTTAGCTGTTGTCAAAAAGAAGAAAAAAAAACACAAAATGTTGAGCATCACAAAGCATACAAAAAATAATGATATACACACATTTTATTATAGTCTTTTTTACACTTAAGGTTTGAATACTTTACATAATGAAGCTTTTGCCCCCCCATATCAATGCTTACTTGGATATCATCCCATACATAGTATGTCTCTATTATCTATATATGTGAACTATATTTATTTAGAAGAGGGTTTCTTAAACGTTTTAATCCTGAAACCCAAATAAAAATCTTTGAAATCATTTTGGGACCCAGCAATGTAAAGATTTATATTTTTATTTTTTTATTACTTTGGTGACCTATCAAAAGTAATACATTTTATTCATTGTATATACTTATGTGTGATTGGTGGGAAGACTGAACACAAATACCAATGAAAAGGAAATAGTGAACAGGTAAGCGGATGATTACTGTCCAAATAAACCCACAATGAATAAGTTTAGTGTGGCAAGTGGAGGTAGTGTTACACATACCAAAGGTTCCAGGTCTGAAGGTTCACCCCTGTTCATACAAAGACACCATGCTGTGTAACTTTCCATGGATTATTTCTCTGGTATTTCTGAAAGGTATTAAATGTACTGTTAAGATGTGGACAGATGACATAAACATACATTTTCCCTCACATTTTCTGAATGAAATAACAAAAATGCTTTGATTGCAGTTCTGCACCTTTGTTGATTTGAAAAAATCTTACTGCTTACCAGTCGTTTGTTTCACTGTCATTTCTGCCCATGTGTTTATTTATTTATTTATTCAGTTTTGGTGTACTTAATATTTCACTTAATAATTATAAATAATTAATGAGGCCTTTATGCTGACATTACAATGCATGCTCTGTCTAAGCAAATCTTTTTCATTGCTTTTTGACAGTTATTTGCTAGACCTGACAAGTGACACTGGATTTTTATATGCATCGGGTAACATTTAAAACTGCAAGCTTCTCTGGACTTTTTAACAAGACAAGTTTGACAAGACAAATTAGCCTTGCTTTTTATCCTCCAATAGATAGTGACATATAATTTATCAGTCTTGACCTACTAGCTTGGGACATCTTATTTTGTTATAGAGGGATTAAAACTGACTATTAAGTTGTTCTAGAACCATGGCTGCAAATGCAACTGCGATCAGCAGTTGGAGCCTAAAATCTTAAAACCTTATTTGTTACAATAGACATTGACTGCTGTAAAACAGATCAGATAAACGTTCCATTTTTGCATTATGTTGGAAATGTAAAGAAGTAAATCCCATAATAAAAACACAGAACAATAAAAATGTTTTTATAATTTTTTTTATGATATGATGAACCTTTTAATCAAACAGGAAAACATGCAGTATTTATTTATTATTTTTTTAATGCAATTTGACCAGAAATTGCATTTTATATTGTACGAGAGCTGCATGTAAAACTGCCAGTGTCAGAATGTAAGTAAAAGGGAAAAAGGTACCAGCTTGATGTGCACAAGTAATAAAATATTACACAGAATGGCATACATTCTTTGAAGCACCACTTCAATCAACCTTAACTGTCAGTCTGGGATCCTGAACAAATCCCTTCAAAGCATATTAAATCTGAAGATTCAACTGATTAGTATATCTTCCTGAAACCTGAATGACAGTTACTTTTTCATGTAACAGCATCTGATCTTTTCATAATAAATATTGTGCTATAAAGAATAGTTATTCAAAATATGCACAATACCTGATGCCACACCAAAAACATATTACAGTAGGAATACATTAATGAATCATTGTTAACCATGTTAAATCAGATGTCAGTCAGTCATCTTCTACATCACTTCATCCTGTTAAGGGCCACAGGGAAGTCTGGAGTCCATCCCAGAACGCAGGGCAGAGGACACCCAGGGTGGGGCACCAACCCCCACAGGGCACACACACACTATGGGCAATTTGGACACACCAATACACCTAAGCTGCATGCCTGTGGGAGGAAACCAGAGAAAACCCTCCATGTACAGGGAGAACATGCAAACTCCACACACACATAGACCTGAGGCAGGAATCAAACCCCAGGCCTGGAGATGTGAATGCTAACCACCCCACCACGGTGCCACACTAAATCAGATGTCTTTTCTCTGTATTACTATATACATAAGTACAAACACAGTGGCCATTCTGGTTCACATCTGACATGATAAAATCATTTATTTGCTGCAAATTTGCAGGCTGCACATTCATACTCTAAATCTCCCATTGATTCTCTGCTGAATTGAAATCTGGTGTATGGTTGCACTGGAGGACACGGACGGCATGGTGTTATCTTTGAACCAGTCTGAGATGGCATGTGCACTGTCTTGCTGGAAATAGCCATCAGAAAAGGCGTGGATTGTAACAATCAAGGGATGTATGTAATCATCACTATATACACTATATACTTAGGCAAGATGTTAAAGTTAGACAGTGCTCAGTTAGTATTTAGTTAGTTTTGTAAAAGTCTGACTCTCGCAACAGTATGTTGGGGCAGAAAATGAGAGTCCTCACATTAAGATACATGGTTCCAGTCCACATCTGTCCAGTTCTGATGACCCTGTGCTTATTGACCCCTTGGTTTGCTTTCTTTGGATGACCAGAGCAGCATCAGATGTGGTGTTGAGCACTTCTGCACATCACTCTTGTAATGTGTGGCTATCTGAGTTATTTTCGCCTTCCCATCAATTGTTTTCACTCCAGCCATTTTCCTCTGATCTCTCTTATTAACAAAACTCTTTCAGCCACAGAAGTACAATACCTCTAACTGATAAAATTATCTCTGTATCACCTGGAAACTAGAGAGTGCATAAAAACCCCAGGAAAGCAGCAGTTCAGGTCCACTCAGTCCAGCACCAATAATTAATGGTCAGAGTGACTTTGATGACATTTCTTCGCAATTTTGACACCTTCTTCATTTTTATGTTTGGTGTTAGCAGCTCCACCACTTTACCATGTGTAAATTGTATTTTGCATTGAGTAGTGGCTGTAAGAATAGCAGGTTAGGTATTTGAATTAATAAATTAACAGCTTTACTGCCAAAAAAAAAAAAGTTAAAAACTTTATTAAATATATATCTAATAATATGGCCACTGCTGAGTAAAGTAACATACATTTTGTTTTCCAGTTAACAATTACTGGTTAACCCAAAAGCTTTTGTGGAATGAAAATATTACGTGCCTTAACATCAGGCTGAAATAAACATATGTGTGAAATTTGGAAACACGCTAATTGGTATGATAGATATCTGTCCTCTGCATATTATCTATCATATGTGCTGGGTTGGTCAGTTACTTGTGCAGATAAATAGCAGCAAAGTAAATGTCACACATTGTATCTGGAGCTGTTTGCGAGGGCAGAACTACGGTTATTACTGTAGAATGGAACAGAGACACCGATGGGCAGCACATAATATAAAACTAAAAAGCAGGGTAGATGACAGGGCTGGCAACAACAAAGTGTAGGTACGTAGAGAATTGAGCCTTGGCAAATTGTTATTGCATATGACAGGATTCAGCCTGAGAATTTGCAGCAATCCATTCGGAAACCACAACGTGACAAGAAATATCTGAGTAGAGTGAACAGGTGGAATGAAAGCTGCAGAAGGTCTAATTGCCCTAAAATACCAGAGCTGTGCATTTTATTCAATTACTAGTTGTGGCAGTAAGTTAGGATATGGTATGCAGGACAGTAAATATATGTTAGAAAACCAGCTGAGCTCCCATTCACATTATTGCATAGTTGCATTTTAACTTTTCACAGCTTAGCAATAAATGTGCAATTCAAATTTAACTTTAATTGAAACCCCTAATGTGCCATTAAAAAGATAAAGTGAAACTCATAATAATTTGATCAGAATGAAACCTCCATGGAGACTAAATTGTTTTATCAACACCATAGCGTCATTTAAAAAAATGTTCAAAGATAAAAAATATAAAAGAATAATTAACAAGAAAACAAATACATTATCGCTAGTTCATCATTGGTAAGTGGCATGGTACAGGGGTTAGTTTCAGCAAAAAGTCATTATACTTGCTTATTATTATGTTTATGTGTAAACCAAGAGCCTGAAAAATTCAGTTTTGTGTGTGTGTGTGTGTGTGTGTGTGTGTGTACACTACTGAACAAAAGTTTTAGAACACCCCCCCATTTTTTCAGTTTTTATTCACGTTTATGCTGTTTAATGTCTCAGTGTACTCTGAAAATAAAGCATAGAACAAATAAACAATTGGACATCCAAAAGAAAGTACAAAATTGTTTTCTGTAACAAAATGTAATCTAAATTTTTGACTCATCAGAGTAGCTACATTTTGCAAATAGAATGCCAAAAGTGTGCTCGCCTGTCTTTTTCTCCTTATTCTCTCTGCATTGGCCTTATATGTATATATATCAATTAATAATTGATTAATAATGTGCAATCTAAAATTACAAATGAGGGGGAAACAGACAACAAAAGGAGAAAAATGTGCTAAATATGACAGGATGCAGCTGAAGGCAAAAGAA
>JABJVR010003304.1:0-16101 GCA_025773905.1 Chitala chitala | reverse complement strand
GCCATGGAGGCGATTGGAACACCTGAATCCAATGATTTGGAGGGGTGTCCCAATACTTTTGGCAATATAGTGTATGTTTATATAAACAACACACAAAATTTAAAGGAAAATAAGAAATAAGGCTTTAGAGAATGTCTTGAGTCTTAAACAGTCTTAGGAAGCTTGTCTTAGACTTTGAGGTAATTGATTCCAATAATGAGCAGCTTGAAAACTAAAGGCTGATCCCCCATGTTTACTAGTAACCCTTGGGACAGTCAATAAACCAGCCCCTGATGCTCTCAGGGATCTACAGGGCTCATACAGAATTAATAACTGAGAAATATATTTAGGACCAAGACCGTAAATTGATTTAAATGTAATTAAAAGAATTTAAAATACTACTGTAGAACTGTAACTTTAGCACCTGTTGTCATTCTGGTGCTTGTGTAGAAGGTTACCGAAGGTTACTGATCAGAAGACACAAGTCTATCAAATGGTTTAGCTGCGTTTTGCTAGCGCAGCCTTTGTCTAAGACAGCTGTCATTCATTTTGCTGTTTTACAAGTCTAGTGTCCTTTGACTGTCACAGATAGATGATTCTGCATACTGTTCACAGGTTATTGTATCACAAATGTGATGCTTTAAGTTAATGTGGAATTGCAACCTGTACAAGAAGAAAGGACAATGGTCACATGGTGAACATAATGATCTGCTTGTAGCAACGTTTCAGTCTTTGCCATTGCTTGTTTAACTTTCTTGTGAGCTTGTCGTGTCCTTGAAATATCAGAAGAAAACTGCAAATAAAATCTTTTAAAACTTTACCCCAATGCTGAATATTTTGAACACAACAAAGATGGGTTACTGCTTCCTTAGATCTAAGCATCTGTCAACAGGCACATTGCACAAATATCTCACGATGTGTGGAGCAGTCCTGTGGACTCCTCCTGGCTCTCTCTATGGCTAAACTTCCAGCAGCACATGGTCAGTGAGTTTGCTAATGTGATCTGGATGAATTTCATAAATTCTAAAAAATCCAGCCTATTGCTGCAGACGACAGCGTAACTGAAGGAGCAGAGACTCTCTTTAACTTTGGAATAAACAAACCCATCTAACAACGTGTTTTTTTAAGAGGTGAAGCCACACGATGGATTGGTGTCAGCATTCCAGAGCTTGTGTTATTAAGTGCGTCTTTTCCACAGGAGGAGAGCACACCATCTCCCCCCCCCCCCGTCTCAGACTCTGCAGGAGTTTCCTGCTCCTTCCTGACGCCCAGGAGGGGCTCTTGGGGGGTTGGGGGTGTGCTGAGAAAGGAGGCCATGTCAGGGAGGTGGGGGTGCTGTGTGGTTAACTGTCTGGATCGCTGTTGTGGAATACCCCGAAGCAGGAGAAGCACTGCCCATGTTTGTGCGTGTGCCTTGCTGTGTGTGTATGTGCACTCGTGTGCATGTGTGTATGAGCCTCTCAGGCCTGCTCGTGATACTGTGTGTGTGTGTGTGTGTGTGTGTGTGTGTGTGTGTGTGTGTGTGTGTGTGTGTGTGTGTGTGTGTGTGTGTGTCCGGAACCAGAAGCATTAGTTTACTCACTGGCCTGGACCCCTTTATCCGTTATTGGTTTTACAGTCTTTCAGTACACCCCCCCCCCCCCACAGCCTTTGTGAGATAAGAATTAAACCACCTACGAATAGTTCCAGGAAGGCACACAACAGTTTGAAGCCGGTTTATCAGAATAGAATGATCAGCAGCATCAGAGGCAGCACTAAGATCTGATAGAACACGGAGCTGTCATGTTCCCTGCATCGGATGAAATCATAATATCATTTATGTCCTTATGTCCCTCTAGTCAAGGCCGTTTCTGTGCTGTGTCCTTGTTGGAAACCAGACTGAAACTTATCCAGTAAACTGTTGGATAGTGCGGTCACGTGTACCACGTTAGGCTCTTTTTACGTACACGTGTATCGACGATGTGTTATGTACCACAATGTAACTGAAGATGGTTCACTCCTGCTCTTAGGCATATGCCAGGTTTGCTGGTGCTCCTTTGAAGGTCCACAAGATTGCCAACCCCTGGAGAAGCCCTACAGGTAAGGCTGGTACTGCCAGCATAAAGGGGACCACCCTGTCAGCACTCGAACCCGTGCGGCCACAGTGTGCTCACAGTTACCAGACAACAGAATTAGTCCAGTGAACTAAAGACTTGAGCGCATCACCTAAGGGTCTAATTAGACTCTTCTCCTTGTTGGTATGTCTCACTCTGTTACATCGATATGTTCTGAACCTTTTACCCAGCCATAAATCTGATTCAGTTTAGAGTAGTGCTGACATGAAAAAAGCCTGCACAGTTTTTATTTCTGTCCCTTTTCTTAAAGCAGAATCCTAGCCCCCCCCCCCATGGTGCATGGTATTGTTTCCATTCTCCACTGGCATTCCAGCCCACCACTTTATATCACAGTGTTTTTAATGCTGTTATGAGTGGAAGAATTTAACACCCCCAAGGGCAGCCAGTGAGCTTTGAACAGCTGGGCACTCACATGTGGTTCTGTGTCTCTGATAGGTTCTTTGCCTGCCCTGAAAACCAATGGTGAAGGAAGTCTATCCCAACCTAGCAAGATTATCATCCACCTGAGAAAGCAGGTGACTGGCATGCTTCATGTTGCCCTCTCTTCTGTGCCTCGATGTCAACTTTTTTTTTTTTTTGCCTGCGAAAAAAGACTCCAGAGCCAATCAGATGAAATAGGGCGGATGATGTCACCACTGGGGGAAAGGCAGACCTGGAAACACTCATCCACCATGCAAAGGAAGTAATTAAGGAGTCTGGGGGGGAGCCCACTTTTTCACTCAGACATGCTGTGTAACATAAGAAATTAACATTTGGTGATCTGTAAGGAGTTTGGCAAACCGTTCGGGTGTAAAGATGTAACAGTCTGGTCTGCCATAACCAGGAAAATCAGGGTAATTTGTAGTGTTTTGAGTTCATGCTCTTCATTCCTAATAAATGTACACAGTGACAGCTGCCGTGCCCAGATGGAACCAATCAGCATAGACAGTTGGTGCACCCACCTTAGCCAAGAGATGGGACGGGGGCTGTGGGAATGAGTAATGGACGGTGTGGGGGGAGGTTACTCTGAAACCACAAGGAAGGCTGTTAATTGCCTTGGAAGAGAATCTGTAGAAACAGATGAGGGAGCAAAGGGGAAAAGGTCTGATTAAATAATGGCAACGAGTGTGTGTGTGTGTGTGGCAGGGGTGGGGTGGCTGGAGCGTGGGGTTTCCAGTCTGGCTTCGGAGTGTCCTGAAGTCTGAGCAGAAGAAGAAAATGTAGCTAAGACACCTCATACAGTGGTAGTATGGTGGTTCAGTGAGAGGCCTTAAATGGGACATAACAGGCCAGGTTTAAGATTGTTCTTTTTGAACATGTAGGCTGTTCTGCTGGTGTTTGGCCATTAGACATCTGCTACCCTCCGTCACTTCCAATCTGGGACCAAGCCTCTGTTTGTGACCTAATCGGAACAGGACTGTGTTCAGCACCTTGTAATCAGATAGGAAGTGGTGAATTCAGGCAGAAACCGTTTTCAGTGATAATTGTTATTGTGTGCATCGAATTCATTGGTGTGATGTGGCAGACTCGCAATGACAAAATCATCCGTCTGTATAAGTAAAACCCTTTTATGCTTAAGAAAGTAAAACAAAGTGCTTTGCATTTCAAACAGAATTGAGTACTTTTCTGTTTTAGAAGTACAACGCAGACTACGACCTGTCTGCCAAAGAAGGAGCCGATACACTAGCCTTCATCTCCCTGCTGGAGGAGAAGCTCTTGCCTGCTCTGGTGAGATGCACAAACGGGGTGGGGGTGGGGTGGTTTGGTCCCAAAATCCCAAAGAGGGTTGGTAGGGCAATGAGGGAACGCCCATACGGTTAGGTGAAAAACGAAAGCTAAGTGACTTCTAAAGAAAAGGTTTGTTTGTTTTTTTCCATTTTGTTTTGGTTACGGATCAGAGGTAGATGTGTACGATATTGTGAGGTTCATGTAAATAAACCGACAAACATGTGGCTCCTGGCATCGTTGGCAAAGAGATCGTTACAGTAGTATTCGTTATACGGTCTGTGATGTGCTCATGTCCAGCCTCAACCCGATGTACATCGCTCGTTTCCTCTTGCCATCTTCTGGGTTCAGATCTACACTTTCTGGGTTGACCCAAAGAACTACGTGGATGTGACGCGCCGCTGGCACGGGGAGAACATCTCCTTCCCGTTGAACTTCATCCTGCCAGGCCGTATGCAGCGGCAGCAGCTGGAGCGCCTCCGTTTGGTGAGGGAAGACAGCCGGCTGGAGCCGGGCGACGAACTCGAGAAGGAGGTGAGGGATGTGGGCACTCCCACCGGGCACGCTACCCCCTGTTCAGTCTCACTGTTTTACTGCTGCAGACTTTCATGCCAGCTGCTTAATGAGGGGTGTAATTTGGAAATCTCTGCACTGTGGTTTCCCTTGAACAAAGAGAGAATTTGGTGAGGTAACTTTTATTTTTTGATATGGACAGAGTCAAGCCTCTGCAGACTCCAGTGATTAAAAAGGGATCTGAAAGGAATTTTAGAATCAGAACTCATCCAAATTTTTAAAATGGTTGTAATGGTTTGTGGGAGCCAGATATGGATGCTATACAGAATGCAGTTCTGGCCCTCCCTTGCTTGCAAAGACGTTTTGACCTTAATTTAGGAGTTCAAGGCAGTTTTATTCACCTTCGCTGCCAAATTTATCTCTAGTTAACTGGATTCATGTGTTTGTTTTACGTGCTCAGTGTCATGTTCTCATGGTTTTGAATTTCAGGATCACCAGACTAGTCTGTGATGTGTACATTTATATCCATAAATGTTTGTTCATGTGAAGACTCCACTCAAAACATACATTGTGCCTGCAGAAGGAGACCCTGGTACCTTGAACTTTGCTGGAGTACGTATGACACATGGTCCAGGGTCTGTGGAATGTTTGTCCACCTGTCAGGAGACATGGGAGTGATGGCAGCCTGGGGAAAATAGAGGAGTGCTCTGTCACCACAATGAAAGAGAGTGGACTTAGGCTAAAACGGCTTGTCTGTGCATGGGTCATGGGGGGGTCTCTGACACGCTCCTTCTTGCCTCCCCAGCTTTACCGGGACGCCCTGGAATGTCTGAACCTCCTCTCACAGCGTCTGGCTTCACAGAAGTTCTTCTTCGGGGACTCGTAAGTCAGGCCGGCGTTAGGAAGGCGAAACGAAAATGTTGTGTCAAGCTTTTTTGGGCTGCCACAAAAAGGTCACGTGTCATTGATGGACCCGCAGCCCCTCCTCTCTGGATGCCTACGTGTTTGGCCACCTGGCGCCCCTGCTGAAGGTGAAGCTGCCCAATGGGAAACTGCAGCAGCACCTGAGGTCCATGGACAACCTGTGCCACTTCTGCTCGAACATCCTTACGCTCTACTTTCCGAACGACGGGCGTGGTGAGGAGCTCCAACCCATTGTGCTGAGCTGCTCCGTTTGACCTGCATTTTTACTTAATTACAGCAATGTCAAACTTTTTTGTATTAAAATCAGTTAGGGTGTTGAATCTTATTACGAATGTCGATAACACTGCCACTGCTATCTCTGACACCGCTCCTAACTTCAAATTCTTATTGCGTGTTTCAGATGGTGCTGGAGCCAAGCTCTCCAGCCACCCGGACGTCAATGACTTTGACAATGAACCCAACAAGAGACGCAACCAGGTGCTGTCGGTTCTGGTGGCCCTAGGTGCCATGCTCAGTTATGCCCTCCTTACAGGCATGTTGTCTATACAGCATGCCCACGCACCAGGGGCGCTGGGCAGTTCTGAGGACCATGGGATGGGCGGTCGTGAGGAGGAGGATGAAGACTAAGAAAAAGGGGTAAAAATGGATCAAGGAGAAAAATGGAAATAGCCTCGCAGGACCTCGTGAAGAATGTTACCCTTGAATTGAGCAGCGGGAAACGCCACGCACCAGCTAGTGGTTAATTACTTGGAAGGACTGGGAGAACAACAGAGATTTTCTTAAATTGTTTTCTTAAGTGTTAGGTTCAATGTTGTTATGGCAGTCTCATGAGAGGATTGGGTCATAACTTTCCACCCCAGAAAAAAAATTACATTGAGGCTTTTTTAATTGAATGCTAATTTTTTTCTGTAAAACAAGAGGTATGTCAGTAATGGATCATCTGGAACTTTTTATCCTAAATTGGGGTTGGCATGTATCTCCATCTTCAGGTTCTGTTTTTATCCATGCAGGGTTTGAACATCTTGTCAGGCTGCACACAGGCAAAAGTGTCTGGATTTCAGGCTATTAAATACACTGGGTCAGATCTCATACCGTAAGATTTTCCCGGTATCGATTATTTTTTTTTATTCATTACCCGTTTCCATGTTCAGCTTGGAGACAATGTAGCACTTCGGGGGAAAATGTGGTTTAAACAACTCGCTAAAGTCTTGAAAGCAAAGTGTTAAAAATTAAGTTTTTCCCAAAGGCCCTTGGGTCAGCCAGTGCTGTTTCATTTTCTGTTGGTGTGAAACTCGACACTGAAAAGGTCGCTGACCCGTCCTTGCTTTTTCCAAACTGCTTGGCAGGAAACGATGTCTTTCTCCATGCAGACGTGTCCAAAAGGGAAGGCTTTTGTTATTTTCTGTCCAGAGCAAAACCAAATTATTAAGTGCTGACTATGTAACCAGATTGTAAAACAAAAACGCAAATTCCAAGAATCACAACCTCGATCCACTCTTTTGTCAACGTGTCTTTCTTGGGACTCGCTGTCCTAATTCTCCTCACAATTTCCACTTGATCATGACGTTTGCTTTCAAATATTTACATAAAATTTTCATTTTGTCTCAGATTGTGAATTCGTATGCCAATTAATTTAATTCATCACTTTCTATACCTTCTCACTAACTTCTGTATTTTTCTTGCAATCAGCATGAGTGATGAGTAATGAAAACTGGTCCACATGGTTTCGTTCAGCAGAAATGAAAGGGTGATTCCAGTCTTTAGATCAGAGTATGTGGACTGATTTTAAAGTTCTGCCCATGCTTGCAAAGGTTTCATTGGTCATCACCCCACAACTTTTGTCACCTGGTATTTAAAGAAGTATTTCTCTGCCTGATTTTAGAGTAGGGGACATGCGAATTGTCCCATTTCTTTGAAGCTCTCAGCTACTCAAGTGTAATGCCTGTGTATTTTTCCTCCACAGTTAACACCATGTGAAACATCAGGGAAATGACATTCTGCAACACATGCAGGAGTAAGGAAATGTGTTGTGCAGCGATTATCTCCTGTTATCTTGAGTATGCCATGATAAACGCAGCAACATGTTTCTGACCATACGGACCAGACGCCAGATGATTACTTGAAGCTACTTTGAAGTTAGACACAGACATTAGGTTTTTGCAGATCTCTTGTCTGTTAGTACTTATTTATTTGAAAATGTTTTGTTTTTGATTAAATGTATTTCATGCCTCAAGTGTCTTGTTACTATTAGATCAGTACAAGTCCTGTAAGGTCACAAACTTGTATGACAGCAGCTGTTCTTATTTGAATTCATTAACATAATGAAATCATTCACACAATCTGTATGTCACATGTGCATTACTGAAGACTATAGTGTCTAGAATCCATTTCACTGGGTTTAAATGAAAAATACAAACTCAGTTGTAATACCGCACATTCATAATACCGGCATTAGGGTGACAATAGAAAAGTGTATTATTCTTTCTGAGCTTTCTTTCAAAAATATCCAGTATTTTATTAAAAATGATAATTTACCTTTTTTCCATCAATACTCTAATGAACAAAAAATGACTGCCCTAGAGATCAGTGTGTTCTTTGGTTTGCTGAATGTTGTTGGTCTACACATGGACCCGTTATCAATGGTCACTGACTGTTGGGTTTCAGTTTGGGGAATGTGGGAAAAAAAACTTCAAGGCATTTTTGAATACCGACAGAGTTTTAGTAGCATTCCATTACTTTTATAATGTGTCACTTCTGCCTGTTAGATATATGCAAGGTTGTCAACCATTACTGTGATGTCATATTTATCAGTTTATTTATACAGTATATTCTGTCACTTCCCGATCATTGCATGCCCACATATATGTGTGTTTGTGTGTGTGCGCGTGCCAGTGTCATGTCTGAAGGCCCTACAGTTAAGTGTTTGATGTTTATACACATTTCCCCACACTTGATGAGGTTTTGCAGTTTAACTCGTTGTGGAGTTGGTTTCATGTGCCCAAGATATGAACCCCTAACCTGGTGGTGCTGAGTACACAGTGGACTAACTGTTCGGGTTAATAAACATCTGGATAAACCTTTTAACTTTTATGGGAGGCGAGTTCACCCTGACAGATAAGAAACTGAAGAATTAAAAATCCTTCTCTAGCTGTTCTCCAGGGAGGAAAGAAGGGGAAATGTGTCATTTAATGGCAATAATGTTCTCAAGTGGGAAGTTTTTGAGGGTTGAAGTTCTTGAGAGGAGCAGATGTGCTCTATATTGGAGCAGACCTTTCCTGGGTCTCCCCAGTGTGAACTAGGGTGAAGTATAGTCTTATTTTTTGAACGCAGTCATCAAAAGTGACAAATGAGCGTTGGTGGGGTTGGTTTTTGACATCAAACAATTACTTTGCTTTGAAGTAACGAACCTGACTTATAACCAATATACAGAGAGCCTCTGATCATTGAGGTCATGTGCTTCCTGATTCAGAAATGATCCACCGAGGTGGTCACTGTGGGAGACCTGAAGTCTTGCATGTTCCGAATTAAAACCAATTGTGGGAATGAATTTTACTTTGCCAGCTGAATGGTGTTTTTGACTCATCTGACGTGCAGTCATTAACTTAATGGTCTGCTTCTAAAGTATGGAAAAGATGCCAGATTTCAGGATAAGGGCCATGCCTAAAGATATGATTCTGAAGTGCGGGTCCTGCAACTAAGTTGGCAAGATAGTAGATATTTTGCTAAGGTATAAGTTTGTGAAGTAATACCTGCAGCAGACCTATGAGCAAAATAAATAATCTTGCTATGGTCTGTAAAGCCCCTGCCTGTTCCTTTAAATCTTGTTCGTGTATCTTAATATGGGAGATACCCAGCATTACTCCATCAGTGTAAAATCCACGTTGGCTTAAGTCCATTAAACGTTTTGTTTGGTCAGGGTTTTTGGCTATTGTTGAAAATGCTAGTTTTGAGCTGCTGCCTCTGCACTTTGATTGTATGAATTCCCACTGACTTCAGTGGATCCTCTTGAGGGAATAGATTTAATGACCCTGAACACAATCTGTAAAAAGAATTTCTTCCTGGAGAAAAGTCCTTCATTGAGATTGCCCATATTTTCCATATGCCTTCATGCAGAGATCCAGGGAGAGAATTGTGCTGGAGAATGTGGTTTGTTCAGTGCACTGGAGTACAGTGATCAATATGGAAACGTTTGTTTCATATACATTTTAAAAAACCCAAACGTTTTTGAATCACGCAGACAACCCGACAGCAGGATGTGAATTTGGCTTGGTGCATGAAATTTGCTCATATTTTCCTGACGAAAATATGAAGTCTTGACTGTGGGGCTTTTGAACTGATAATCAAATTCGTAAATAGATGCACAACCATTCATAAAGATGAAAAAAACTAATAATTTTGATTTTCTTCTGAATATAAAAAAATTGTCAGCTGTTAAAAAACTGTATGACATGATTTCGTTATACTTAATGCTCCTGTGTTTGTCATAGTACAGCATGAATATTACCCCCCCCCCCATTTGATGTTACAATGGAGTCGCGATTTTGCGTACTTGAGGATGCGATGCCGCTTGTTACACTTTATGTAGATCGGACAGATCCCTTTGTTGCTGTGCTACGAGCGTCGCACTGACCTGTCTCGGGTCAATATTTGAAAAGTGGTCTATTATGACTGGGAGTGAGGTGGCAATTGTGATGCCCTTCAGGGGCTCGTATTACACTGTGGGTCTGACTCCGATCACTGCAGTTTTCCCTGGTTAGGTCATCTCTGTTCTGCAGTTTACATAAAGTATGTTCATGTTTTTGAGTAATTGTTGATTTTATGAGATGTGACATTCGTTTTCCGTTATAACTAACGCTGCACATTTCTCGGTAGGAATTAGGCAAACAACCAAATAACCCTGGAAAATATAAACGTATTAGTCAGGCATAGCATATTGTGGTATCATCTAGTGTTCAGGCTGCAGCAGTCCAATAACAAAGAGATATAACGCCGCAAAAGTGAATATTGGTTTTCATTCTTAATCTGATCAGGCGAGTTACTGTTTCAAAAGTGTGTCCGTGAGAGCGCGAGTGTGTGGTATGAGGGTCTATGACTATGTGTACATAATTTTGTGTGTGTGTGTGTGTGTGTGTGTGTGTGTGTGTGTGTGTGTGTGTGTGTGTGTGTGTGTGTGTGTCCGTCCCGTGACAAGTAATCATATTTCAGTTTATCCTGACTAAAGCACTTTTTCCATGTCTACACCGCAAAGCATACGTTTGGATAATTATTATCCAGTTTCTTAAACTCTCCTGAATGGTATTTTTCACATACTTTCCATGATAAATGTAAAAACGTGCACGTGCGGCTCCGCTCCCTCGCTCACTGTCCCACTCCAGCTCCGAGGGAGAGGGGCGTTCCGTTTCACGGCTCTAGCCGACCAAGCCGTCTCTTGGTCCCCGCACCACAAAGATAACTGACAGCCGCGAGTGAGATCTGAAATACAACAAGAGGACTAGTACAGTTTATTCATGCTGGAAAATGTATATATCTTGTACACATTCGCGTTGCATTTTATGGAACATGGGTGCGAAAAGAATACTAGGACCTTTATTGACACTCTGTGCAGTTCTCTCTATCGGCTCTTCAGAGTCGTCGAACTTCCAGGAGATGCAAGGTAATTATTTTGACCTAATAGCATTGTAACTTATAGCCTAATATTTATTATTTTTTGTTGTTGGGACAAATGTATTAAATTAAAAAATGTCACTTGTAAACATTTTACGTCTTGTCATTTGCATGAACTGAACCTCAGAATAGTTTAAATCATTAATGATTTGTTTTAAACATTTTACACAGATGTCCGCCTACACAATGCATCACGCAATTTACAAGCCGTGGTTGTTTCAGCTTGATTTAATTTTCCTTGAAAGCCGCACCGTATCCGTACTTCCTGCAGTGTAACATCAGCGGCAATAAGAGCGCTCACCGCTAAGGATTATCTGATGCACCAGCGCAAATTAACAATTTGGTGAAACTAGATATGCCGCATACAGGGTTTCGGCAGAATGCTTTTAGTCCTCTACACAGACGATTATCTTTATCTGTTTGAATGTGTTGACATCCAAGTCTATTTAAACATCGTTCAGACTAGGTATTAAAGTACATACAAAATGCATTAACTGTTCAGTTCTAAAAGACTTAAGTGCATACAATGGCGATGTTTTAGCTCTGCATTATAAAAAATGCCGTGAAAGATTAAATGACGATTGTTTGTTGTTAAAAATTAATGTAAAGGATTTAAGCATAAATCAACAATCGCAGTACCATTCTTTAGTTTTGTCCATCAATGAAACTTGATCGTTGCAATGAAGCACTTCTTCACGTTCAACTGCCCTAAAATACTTTCAAGCAATGGTCGTCTGTCTGCTACAGTCTGTTACGGCGTCATGGTCTTTAACATATTGTTCATATGTACCTACTCCGTTAGACCTATGTAGAGAACACGAGATGTCCGTGTGTTAGTAGTAGTGCTGGTAATGTGTATGAATCTCAAGGGGCATCGGAGAGCCAGCCAAGTGCCAGGGTTTTTGGTCACAGGTTATTTAACTTTCAACCACCTGCATAATAGTCTGACCTGGAGGCTGACTTAACATCAGTGTGTTTCACGTGTACCTGCCTGCGGTTGTGTTAAATGTTCTTGTGGTCTTTTGTCTACAGCCATTTGACTTTAAAGTCACCCACTCAAACACTTCACTGATTTTGACAGGAACCGTTCTTGTTTTCCAAAGATCATACATTTTCAGTACTTACGGTTTAATCCACAAGATGGGGCAATCATGGCTGACAGGCCAACTGAACTGTGGAGACAAATTGTTTTCTCCGTTTTCCTCTCTTTTTGACTCCTGGCTTGCTGCAATTTTCTGTTTCCCCGTTGCAATTTCATCTGCATTATCTCTTGCAAGTCTTTGTCTGTGCAGCTCATTGTCCTGCTTTGTTTAAGTGTGTATCTTACCTCTTTCTCGCTTCTGGTCTTCATCACAGTCAAACTCCCCTTCAGTCTGCGCTGGCAGGCTTCAATTAATTAATTCAATTAAATTTACTTTTATATAGTGCCTTTTACAACAATATGCCTCAAAGCGCTTTACAGAAGAAATTGCAGATCTTATACAATAACAGCAATATAAAAACGAGGAGAGGAACCAAAAACTCCACAGTTTGGAGAAAAAAAACGCTGGGGGTCCAAGGCTGACTGGCTGCCCAGCCCCTCCTGGGCATGCTAACATTATAGAATAATCAGGTTATGATTGGGACTATGAATAGCACTATACAATATAGTCCTTTGCTCCAGGTGTTGAAGTACTATATCCTTCAAAAGGCTTGTGGTGTCCCTCAGGCAAACACTTCATCCAAGGGGGTACACTAGGTGTGAGCAGCTCTCACAAGGCATCCTGCTCAGATGATGTCCAGGTGGACACCAGGTACACATATGGACAAAGAAAGATTGCAGAGAGGGGTTAGTAAATAATACAAACACTAGTTGTCCCATAGCAAAATATCATTGTTATATTGGCATGTACAGCATGCACCAGTAGCAGTAATTACAGTGAGCTATAGAGACTTTTGTGGGAAGGCTAAATGAAAAAAGTAGGTCTTCAGTCAGGATTTAAAGACTGAGACCAATTTGGCATCTTGTACATAGCCAGGCAGACTATTCCACAGAGTAGTGCCTCTGTAGCTAAAAATGCTTTTATGCATGTGTGAAATGGAAAGAGGTCCTGCATTCTGGGATTGTAGGGAAAGATTTGGAGTATATGTATTAATCAACTCAGTTAGATACTGGTGCTTTGCAGTTCAGTGCCTTATATGTTAACAGAAGAACTTTGAAATCGGTTCTGTACTTAACGGGAAGCCAGTGGAGTGAGGACAGTATTAGACCTTATATGGTTGTACTTTCTGCTTCCAGTGAAAATTCTAGCTGCTTTGTTTTAGATGTGCTGCAAAGTGTTTAGTGTGTGGTTTGTACTTCCAGAGCATAAAGCATTGCAGTAATCTAACCAACTATAAACAAAAGCATTCACAATTTTCTCAATATCTTCTGCAGTTAGAAAATTGCTCAGCCTAGCAATATTTCTCAGCTGCAGGAAGCATATCTGTGAAACTGCATTAACGAGAACCAAAGGAGAGGTTTGAGTCTAGAATGACACACAAATTATGCTCTGAGTTGCTAACAGAGAAATAGAGGTCACCATCATTGAGGGCTGAACTGAAAGAACTTGCTTGTTCCTAGCAAGATCATTACCCCCGACCAACAAGGTCACCATTTTATCTGTGTTTAGTGATAAGACATTTGTGCTCATCCACCTTTCAATGTCTTTGATATATTTACCTAAGGTGTTAGCTGATGAATTGTCATTAGGGTTAACTGCAAGATATAACTGAGTATCATTAGTGTAGGTATGATAGTTGATATTATACTTACGTATAATATTACCTAAAGTAGTATGTAAAGAGAGAAGACTACTGGGCCTAGCACAGATCCCTGTGGTACTCCATGTCTAAGTAGTCGTATGGATGAGACAGTGTATTGAAATAAGACAGGTTTCTCATACTTTATGTTTGTGGTACTCAGTGTCTTGTGTAACTTAGTGTTTGTGTGTGTGATATTGCCAGCAGCGGCAATGACTGCAACATGGTCGGTGTGTCTGAGATCAGAATGCACTTATGATCACAGGGAATCTCATTGGTCTGATCCTTGGGGAAACTCCTGTCACTTTCTCATTGGCTTGATCCTCACAGGAGCCCCTGTGTCATGGGCTTGACCCTCAAGGAAACCCTTTTCTCATTGGCCTAAACCTTGGGGAACCTTTGTCTCTTTGACCTGATTGACAAACCCCTGTCTTTTTGCCCTGACCTTTGGGGGAGCCCCTGGGTCATTGGTCTGATCCTTGGGGAAACTCCTGTCTCATTAACCTGACCCTTAGGGGAGCCTGAAAATTTTGGTTCTCTGACTGGCTTGTGTAAAAAAAAAAAACTACTGGCTGCAGAAGCTAGATTGGAAACAAGGACAGAAGAGGAAAGTGGGGGTGAATAAGGCTGATGTAAAGAGAAGGACAAAGAGGAGAAGAATTTAAATGAATTATGGTACAGGGATAAAAACAAGGACTGTATAATGAGAAAGAATGGGAGGAAGGGAGAGACAGGGAGGAAGGGATGGAGAGGGGGGAGAGAGAGTGAGGGAAGGGGAGAGACAGAGAGGAAAGGATGGAGATGGAAGAAGAGAAAGAGAGAGAGAAAGAGAGAGAAAGAGAGAGACAGTGTTCCAGGGCTTGTAGTTATTATTATTATTAGAGTCAGGGGACTTAGTTACACAGTGGTATTCCTTGGGATCAGCAGACACAGTTTTATTATGAAAGAGGGTTAGTGTTGTGAGTGTCAGACTGATTTCATTCATTTTCGGTGTGTCTGAGCCGACCGTCTGACCTGCTCTGACTCATTTGTAGTGTGGGCTAAATTGCATGGTGAGTGAATTTATGTGAGCTGTAATTATATGACAAGTGTTGGTCCTAAATTGTTTAGGACACTGAACCATAAATACTTCAGGCTAAGTGCTTCGTACATGAGCCTATTTAAATAATGTTTGTAGTTCAGTGATGCCTTAACCGCTGTGATGTAACGAGAGCCTGTCATCAGAGTTACGACTTCTCATCATCATCTGCGGTCTGCTAAAGTGGACACCAGGAGTGGTCTGGAAAATACCAACAAACTGTTCGGCTTGCAGAATGTGTCATGGAGGTGGTTGTAAATATGCTGTTTAATGGATTGTCAGTTTATAGACAGAATGGACAAATATAGCAGGGCAGAATGATTGGCTGTATGTAACACAGGGTAATATGTAAGGAAGGAAATCAGGTGTGAAGCCGGTGACGTGACATGACGCAGGTAGCCACTGATCTGTTATGGCAACAGGTCAGCGGAACTACCAGCTATAGGCTATGTGTTCGACTTCCTGTTGGAATTTTTTTAATTTGCATGCTGAAATGCTTCAGATACTGGTAGTTGTCGTAAATTAATTAATTTACTGTTAAAGCATTTTTATGCCAGTGCATTACTGATCTAAAAACGGGTACGTCTGTAGTTAGCACATTAGCATTTATGCTTTGTCTGTATATAGAAGCCCCTAAATAATGAGGGGACTAATTATTGCTGGTGTATTTAATTGATGATGTGTGAAGGTGTTTTGGTGGGCATCTAAAGCGCCAAATGTACTTATTATTTCCCAGGTAGTATGGCAGAAAGTATAGTGTCGATTTTTTTTTTATTCTTTTGTCTTGTTGTTTTGCACACAGGGAACAACAAACAGAAAAATACTTAGATCACCTATCATTGTTGTGTGATACATCTGGATTTAATTATTTGGAAAAAAAATGTTTACAGAACAGTAATTCACAATAAACCATATATTTTCCAGTTCAAATGACATTTTAACAGTAAATATCTTTAATTGTCTAAATCAGTTTATTCTTTATGTTCACTGCCCAGAGTGTTTGGTAATGCCAAGAGTATTTCCAAATAAAACATCCTGCATTTGGTGTAACTGAAAATGTCCCATGTACTTTATGGTACTAATGGGAGATGTGAGGTTTTAAAACCTGACATGGGAGACAACCCTGTAAATCAGGAGCTCAGCTAACCCTCTTCTCATTGATTACATCACTGGGTCCCATTAGGCTGACTTTGTCTCTGATTGGCTAGCAGACCTATGCACCTAGTATGTAGACCTACTTTTTTGATTTAGCCTTCCCACAACAGTCTCTGTAGCTCACAGTAATTACTGCTGCTGGCGCATGCTATACATGCCAATACAACTGTAACAGTTTGCTATGGGGCT